>JABASF010001365.1:0-23051 GCA_019776145.1 Harlomillsia oculata | reverse complement strand
GATCTGTGAGAGAGGCCATTTGTCTTCCGGTATTTAATGGGTGGAAAATATGTCAATTTATTTATCTAACAATACATTCTTTTGCGTCCAGAGGAATGTGACGTCCCATTGGTGTGTCCATTCACTCATCGAGAAATAATTGGTTCATCCACATTTTTTGATGGGATGAAAATCCAGTTAGGAATGAAATTTGAAGAGAAAACTCATTCCAGATACAAAATCCAAGGCATGTTTATTAAAGCACACGATTTGTGTTCAAAGTTGTTTGAAGCAGATTATATTCGTCGTTATTTTTGTAGTGGGACTCATTAATGTAGGAGGAGTGAGGGTTTTTCAAAAAGCTTATTACTGAAAGCGAACAAGGACACAGTAAATATAAGAGTGAGTGAGTGTGTGAGAGTGGGCGCCGCTATTTTGTGGATGTTCCTGGTGACGCTGGTTGAAATGAGGAGTGTGATCCTGTGATCGTTCGAATCGTTATCGTTATCAGAATGACGACGATTTATATGTACGTGCCGAAGGGAAGCGAGTTGATGAAACTCGGGACGAGGATGAAATCTTGGAAAAGGGGAGAGGTCAGGAGGGCTAAAGAGGCAATAAAAACATTAAAATGTTGTTTTCCGTCGTCGTCCCCAGTGGAAAGCATGATAAGAACCGCAGTGTTTAGCAGTAGGATTAAAGATAATGATGGATTAATGAGTGTAAGAAGAAGCACAAAAAGAAGTTTGAAAGAGCTTGGGGTGAGTTGGGATGGTTGAAAAGCCGTCGAAATTTCGCCAACACCAATAAGACGTTGATGATGTCAGTTCGTGATGAATAAAGGTCAAAAGGCAGCTCAAACGCTAATCTAAGTAGTGTCGTCAAGTTGGGCAACTGCTCCAAAAAAAGACGGGAGCATTTGGACTCTCCCATTCTCTCATCTCGTCTTGTTGGGTTCGGCTTGGTGGTGCTTGCTGCCCGTGCCCATGTCTTTGACTGTCTTCTTCTCTTTTGCTCATTCTTCGGCAGTCACCAGTCACTCGAATGAGAACAGCGACGACCACTTGGTCCACAATTCCAAGTGTGAGGGCAAGGCGGAAAATTGACTGCCGGACTACTTGCTCATCTCCTCGTAAAAGAATGACTATCAGACTATTATGCAAACACCATAGTCTTCTTCTTGTCGCAAGTAGTACAAAGAAGATAGGTGATACGAATATGTATTACTATACGTACACACCAGCAAACCAAACCAGCCAACCCAAGCCATCTCAAACCCAAGTCAACCAAAACCACACTCTCTCCTGTCTGTCTCTGTCGTTTCCAACCCAATAAAAAAGTACCNCCAAGTCAACCAAAACCACACTCTCTCCTGTCTGTCTCTGTCGTTTCCAACCCAATAAAAAAGTACCCAGCTTCCAATATATTAAGTGGACCATTAAACTACTAACAAACTACAAAATATACTCGGCATTTTAGTCTGTACCATAGCCAGTTGAAGCATCCACACTGTAATTCCAGTTAAAACGGGTCACACTGACACGTCTTGCCTGGAAAGTCAGTCGCCTTCATCCTCGTAAATGTCCGGCTACTTGTACTTCTCTTCATCATCTTCTTCATCCTCCTCTGGAAGTTAATATGTAGTAGTTACTTTGGAGTTTTTGGAAGCCATATTTGCTTAAGATGTACTTATCATAAGTCCCTTACACAAAACGAGGAAAAAGACAGACATTCTCATACTTTGGAGCAAAATATAAAAACAGTCCGATTTGCATATTACGCATAATGTCCTCTTTTATTTATGTTTATTTCACTACCTCTTCCATTTTGGGGCTTGGAAGCTGGAAGCTCCAAACTTTTTGCATGGATGTGTTATGGCATCACCAACAATTCACCACATTATGCATTATACTACCATTACATATTCAATGTACGAGTATGGTCTCATGTTGTGTGTGCAAAGTAGTCAAAATTTGTGGAAAAAATATTGGACGACGTGCTGAGTCCACGCTCCTCGCTCTGACGATTCAAAATGTGTATGACACAAAAAAACAGCCATTTAGTATTTGCCACTTGAAACCACTCAACAGAGTAGGAAATTAGGGATCATTTCGAGCTGAAATGAGAGATAATTTCCTTGTAGACATTCCTGACATTTGCTCCCACAATCAGATGACATCAATAATTCACTTCTCTATGCTCTTCTCATATCTCTCTCTCTTTTTTTTAGAAACTCTACATTTTTGAGTGGGGTGGTCTTCGTCTCACAGCCTCTCTCCTTTGAATATCATTTAGGTGTCAAAAAAGAAGACCATATAAAGCATAACCCAACTTGTACGTCTTATCATGATAAGTCATAAAACAAGTCTTTCACGACATCGACCGTGGATGGAGTCTTTATTTTCTGTAAATTTCACTAGTCGTGTGCTGACCATTGTGACACACGGTCGATTTTCATTTCTCATTCCATCTTGAATTAATCCTCTCAATTCCAGTGTTCGTTTGCGTTTCTCAGTTTTTTTTTACAAAAAGGTTTTTTTTCGTCTCATTAGTCATCAACTTTTGAATTTGTTGTTAATCAAATCCAAAATCTGTAACTGTTTTTTAAATTATAAAATAATGAAGCTATCTGTTCGTGTTCGTGGTGAATGGTTTCATATTCCATGCAAGGATGGTACGACTATTTCCTTGCATTTTGATATAATCTTTGAATAATTCTAAAATTTGCAAACATTTGGGATTCTATTGGAAAAAATGTAAAATTATCAGGTAAGAATACTATAAAGTGGCTGGGTGAAGAGTCGCTTCGTCGTTTTCAACGTTTAAGGCCCAGTACTCATGTTCCGAGTCGGAAAGAAACGGTTTTTGAAGTGAGGAAGACACGCGGTGGAGCCATTCTTGATCCTCAGGACTTAATGAAAGATGTTTTGGACGACAACGACTTCGTGTCTGTAGGTGCGTAAAGGCCTCATGCTTGACTTTCACTTTCCACCTTCTTCACGGCATTCAAATTATAAAAGTATTAAGCTAGCTTTTCTTTAAGACGAGAAGAGAGAGGAAGCACCAATGTTTGCATTTTATTTTGTTCATCTTCCTCCGTTTATTATGAAATGGAATGTGCACTCTTTTTCGACGTTTAGCTTCCAATTCCAACGTGGATATCATATTTTGTGTATTTATATGGACATTGATTTTGATGGTTGGTTGCATTGAAAACGGGAACGGGAAATGGGGAAAGTGATTTGCTTCATACAATAGCGCAGTTTAGGTAGTATTGAAAAAGCATAAACACAATGGGGAATGTTTAAGGAGGAGATGTTTGGGAGGAGAGTGCTAATAACTCATGAGAAGTAACTATTGACTTCACTTTCAGTGTTGGACAGCGATGGACCAAATCCCGTAATGGCTGTGGCAGAAATCAAATACGTCCCTGAGCAAATGTAAATCATTCGAGATTAGCTTTTTTTCCATTTGAATGACGTTCAATGCTATTTTTGGGCTGACGGATTTTCTGGGTGGTTCTTTTGAAAAATGAAATCAAGGAAGGGTAGCCAACAAGTCTTGACTGCCCTACTTGCCATGCTACATAAATTTATTTAGCTTTCCCTCGACAACTGTTTTCATGTTTGAGTAGCTGAGAAATGGAGAGTGGAAGAAAACCTAGAAAGCCCAAAAGTTGCAGGAGGACCGAACCCACAAACCCAACACTCACCTCCTTACCATAAAACTTTTGTCTAATGTGCTTCTAATGTTCTTAATTTTGCAGCCCAAAGAGTTTTCAGCAGCCAACCGAGGTAAAGACCTAAACTGTTATATGTATACTTTCTTCTTTTTGATCCCCGGGTTTGAAGCCACTTGGTATTTAAACCACTATTTTCCATTGCCAAACTGTGGTGCGGTGGTGCGACTATTGTTATTATCACAAGACACATAGGACGAAGCAGTGCAGTGCTTTGACTATCAGCTTAAAGAGTCGGGCGTAAGAACTGCTTACACTGCTGGTACTACAACTTAGTCGTATCTCCTTCTTGGTCTTCTTCTCCTTTATTGCATGGATAGTAAGAAGGGAGTACAAAAGGAAGGTCGTCACGTCGTCATCATGATGAGAAAGTGGGTTTCCACTCCTGCCACTACTTACTACTCTTTTAGGTCTTTTAGAATACATACTAGTACACTACTGACTGTTTTAGTTACCATCTCACCTTCATAGCTCGTATATCGTATTCAACGACTTGCTAACTTTTCTCCCGAATGGTCTCAATGGCCCATTTCTCTCGAGCTTCCTCTCCTCTTTAGCTCGTAACTTGGCATACGATAAGTTGCTGTTTCGCAAAAGTCACTGCTGCGCTTCTCTTGTTATGCCAAGCAATTCTGACTGCTCCCTGTTACATTTCCCTTTCTTAGGGAAAGAGACAGCTTTGGCACCAGAACCACCGGCAGCCGCACACTCTTCAACAACCGCTTTTAAACTTGCTATTAAAACTTGAATGCCATTGTACTACGTTATTAACAGATACCGAATTCCCGTCTTAAAGCCCGTGATAAAATGATGATGACGATATGGTTTATACGACTCACTCACTTCCCTCAACAGTCACTAGTCACTATCACTACATAGCATATAATCAAGTCTTACATGTAGTATAGCCACTAAGTTATAGGAGTCGACTTTGAACTCCATACATGCGTAAAAGCAACTTCATTATACACAACTTTATGACATCACAATATGAATTCGCCAAATGGCTTTTCGCTCTTATTTTACTTTCTTCCACGTCTTAAAAACCCACATTAAAAGTGTGTTATGGCATCTATTTTCAGTTCATCACAATCGATGGCAACTCCTTGTCTACAGACGACCTTCGTCAGCTTGGAAGAGGACGGTACAAAATTAAGGTGACAAAATTACTAAATCGATTCATTTTCCACTTTAAATGCTCTACTTTTGAATGAAAAAGTAAAGATTTTGATATGAAGATTGTTCTGTTTGAAACACAAAGTGGAGTATGAATGAATTCCTTACATTCTCTCTTTTTTGTCTCATGAGTCATGACTGACACTCACAAGGATCCTTGACAGCCTGTAATATATTGATCTTACGTAGATTTCAAAGGAGTCTGAAGAACGCGTGAACGCCTCTCGGAATTTGGTGGAAAAGATTTTGCAGGAGAATAAAGGTTCGTTCCAAGCTTTTTCTCCTTGTACATTTTTATTTTATTTTAAATCTGGAATAAAATGGCTCAGTCGGATCACAGGATGCACACAGCTTTCTTTTTGCTTTGAAGTATTATATTGTAATATTACTACAAGGAATAAGACGCCTTGCAGAAAAGGGGAGGTTTCCTTCACTGAGCTCTGCACATGAGGTAAATGGAATTGTAAGAATACCCAAGGATCATTCATGCAGGGATAGGCGATAGGAAGGCAGTCACACTCTCAACAACACTCTCATTCCTTCCTTGAGGTCTCCGGAAGATTGCAGGGATGTTGAGACTGTGGAGTGGAGACTGTGGAGAAAGGAAAGGTACTAAAACTTGTAGGAGAGTTTAGACAGAGTGAAATGAGATGAGAAAGTCGTTGCTTGTTCTTAAAAGGAAATGTAATGTCTGAAATGTAAAGTGAAGTAATTGGCAATTAGAAAGTCATGTGTGAACCGAGCTCATAAGGATGGAAATGACATAGAGCGGCGGTGCCTGTGACTGTGACACGGCACTGGTGGGGATTTATGTGCGCCGCTCCGGTCATGAAAATACGACAAAGGGTGACACAGAAGGAAGTGGGTGACTCCAGAGTGGAGCACAGGTTGAAAGAGAAATGGGAAAAGGAGCAAGAGCAAAGCATTGTGTAGTAGTAATAGTAAAGGATGACGGAGGAGACGAGACTTTAGGAGGTAGAGGGAATAGAGGGCAAGGGATTGTGGAATGGATGGATGGATAAGATGGAGAAAGAAGCGGAAGGAAGAGGCTCGTCCTGCGAGTCGTTGCCTGACGTCCGTTAAACGGAGCCAAGAGCCCAACAAGCCAAAAGGAAGGAGGTCATGACGCCAAGTCCTGCCGGCTTCCATGCTCCCTCCTCTTGCATAAATATTATAAATAAACCCGGAGGTGACTCCTGCCTTTTTTCAAAGAAACTTGTATGGTCGCAGGAGTTCATTTATCTGTGTTTTCACTGTTTTCCTCGGGTGAGTGACTATAGTCCATAGTAGGGGATATGTATATGATGATGCTTAGAATGGACTCTGAGTGAGTGAGAGTGTACGAGGTGAAATCGTAAAGCTTCGCATGTTTCGCATTTGGCATAGTCGTCGTATGTCTTCTTGTATACAGAAGAGGAGTATCATACAAAAAAAGGAAAATTCATGGAGGAGAAAGCGAAGACAGACGAAAGAAGAGCAAAGTCGTAGCCCGTTTCTTTTTTGGGAGCCAAAGTTATGAACAAATATTGAAAAGGAAGCGACACACCACGAATGTTTTTTATTCGCTACTATATATGTATGATAGTATGTCTTGTGCACTTTTTTTTCTGTATGTGCTGCTGTACCAACTCGGGCTACTATCGTCACTGTGTCCTCGGGTGTACATAGTTGTGTACGGGATCACGACTGGGTTTGGGAAGTTTGCGCGCACCGTTATCGAGCCGGAGAAACTGGTGTAAGTTGGTCATAAAATGAATGTGATTTGCAATGCAAAATGACTTGGTCGTGTCTGTCTGCTGCTCGTGCAAGTGCTTGGCACTCTCGTCCCTGTGCCTCTCTCTGGAGTCGTGAGCGAATGAGCTTCCAACTTGCAAGAGAGAGAGAGGGGACAAGGACAGTCTGCTGACGATACAATCACTCTTGTGAGTACACGGACAGTCATGATGTCATGAATCATATCTTTGCGACAGTCCCTCTTGCCTTGCCTCATTTCTTCCGCCCTGCCTGCTTCCCTGCCCGCCACTCCGCTCCCGATCAACCCGGAATGCCGGTTTCTTCCCTTCTCTCCAAACACAACACGCTGACACTACTACATGATTACTAAAAGACACACATTCACACACTAAACCTACTACATTACGTAACCTACTCTGCTACTAATAATACCAGCAGCGTTAAGCACATGCGACCAAGTCACGTTAGTGAGTATAGACACTTGAAGGCTTTTATTGTTACGTAGCACTATGTACTTTCGTCACGAAGTCAATGTCCAAAGCAATGAATGAATTTCTGTCCAGGGAATTGCAGCACAATCTCATTCGCTCACATGCCGCTGGAGTGGGACACCCTTTGCCACCGGAGAAGACACGAATGCTCCTCGCTCTCCGAATCAACGTCTTGGCTAAAGGCTATTCTGGTATTCGACTTAAGACGCTCATGCAGCTAATCGACGCTTTTAATGGTGAGTCCCTTGAGAATTCTTCTCACAAAATCCATGTTCCTTTCAACTATTCCAGCAAATTGAAATGAAGAAGAGCGGGGCTAATTTAACTTCTTCTTTCTCCACCTTCTTCTCCTACGTCCTACATATTCTACCAGAATCCAAGGATTGACGTCATGCAAAAGAACTATACAGACAAGAACAAATTAGCCTTTACTCCCCGCTCCACAACCAACTCCAACGTTCCTAGGTTCCTGCTTCATAAACGCAATGCATTGACACTGAAAATGAAAACTGAATGCGTCCTTGGCAAGCCATATAGTCTAAGATATATGGCTACGTACGCCATGTACCAGAACACCGATACACCACGATCGTGTCATAAAAATACGTCCAGTATATTTCTTGACAATGTTGTCATAATTTGAAACATCGTGCTATAATGAGAAATCGTCTACTCACAAAGTCTCTGAGTGTGTGGTTTCTCATTAGTTCAAAGTATACTAAGCAAGTTGTTCTGTGTTGTTTTCCTAGGGCAGTGAAAGAAATCTCCACTGAAATAAATTTTTGTACGCAAGATTTAGGAAAGTCAAAATGTGCAGTGACTTTCCTATATTGGGTAAAACAACAATGACAAATGAGACAACGTAAGTATGGAACAACTTACTGCATTATAGGGGAAACGAAGACATATAGCCATGTTCTGATGCTGTTCTGTAGTCGACAGGAAAGAGCCGTTTTGTATACGATGACAATGCTTCGTTAAAAGTATAACGTAATATCGGTTGATGATAGTTTGAAGCCGGGAATGAGTATAGGTTTACTCTGGGGCTACTAGTAGAGTTAGTGGTGTAATGCGTTGTGCTGAAGTAGAGAGAGAGAGCAGAGTGAGAGCGAAAGAGAAAGAGAGAAAGCGAGAGTCAAAGAGAATGGGAAACAAATAAGTGTGCAAACGTCATCCACCATCATGGCAAAAGTTCCGACGCGATGCATATGGAATAGAGTAAAGTGAATGCAAATTAAGTGACATAAGCAAATGGTGAATTGGGAGAAAGGAAAGACAGAAAGAAGGGAAGAGACAGTGGAAGGAGACAGAAGAGGAGTGCACGGGGTTCTTCGAGTTTTGGTTGGGTTGGGATTGGGATGGGATGTGAAGCGTGTGTCTGCGTGCAATTTACAGAAGAACTTGCCAAAATTTGATGCATGCATAGAATAGTTTGGTTCACGAGGGGAAGGGGAAAAAGTGAGTGGAAGAGAGCGACAACTGAAGAAGGTCAGTCCTCTTTGTCCTATGTCGCGCACTTTTTTCTTCCTTCAAGATCCCAATAGGAGATCAAAGAGATTCTAGGAATGATTTCTCCACTGGAATTTTAATGTCGGGTCTACATCCACCACAAACCTTCCCATCATCACCATGTAAATTCTCTTCCTATAGATTGCATGCATACCATGCTCTCTCTCTCTCTCGTCTCGACTTTCGAGTCACTCAGGCGTTGCTCTCTCCAAGAAATGAAGAAAGGATCCGCTTCCACACACCATAAATGGAAAAGTCACTCATGACATCATGATCCCCTATCTAACCAAAACCCGAATGCATCATTCAATCATCCCAGTCACCACAATCCATAAACACACAAACTTATATAATTATAAGAACGTGACGTCACGAGCTTTCCCATTATATCAGTAGTGACGTCATTTATCCTCCATTGTGACCACACAAATATTTGCCATCAGCGTGTGTGTGTGTTTGCAAAAACACCTTTCTTCAACCTTCAATAATTTTGTGTAATACATTATACAATAGGAGGAAAACTTTTAGGAGAGATGATGTAAACTGACTATACTTTCCTCCCTTGTTGACGTAGCTGTTAGCACTAGCACTCAGTATATTATATTTTTAATGAGAACATATGCGGTGTGATGAGATGAGATACGTTGCGTGTCATGAGCCACGCTGGTGCTCAATCCGATATCAAAATTATGATGAAGTAAGAAAAGCAGTTCCCACTTTTTGTATGAATCTGACAAAGGAGGAGCTAGAAATAGGCCGTATATCTACTACACAACCGGGGAAAGCTGACCTTAGTGAAATGGGCAGCTCGCCAGTGGTTGAGGAGAAGAAAAGCATTTTGCTTCTTCAACTCACCGATTTGATAATATCTGTAGGGAGAAAGATTGGACTGACAGCATAATTAATGATGAAGCAGTACATCATACCATTAGCTGTAAGACAAGAAAAGATTATCGCTCTTCCTTATACTCTGCAGCGTTGTGGGGACAGTTAATAATAGGAAAATGTAATATAAATTCGCATTGTGCTCCTTTCACTTTCACTGTACTGTTCTTCGTTTGCGGAGGGAAAAGCTAGGCAGAGAGAGAGAGACGAAGACCAAACTGCTTACGCCAATGTGAGTTACTTTCGCTCCATATATTTTTGACAATCAGTAGTGACATGCCATGAAAATATTAAATAACCTACCATTTAGCTATATGTGACTAGGATGACGTGCTGTTTTAGCAGCTCTCCTTGTTGTGGAACAAGAGTCTTCCCAGCTTTTGTGTGAAAGCAAGCGTGCTCAATAATAATAATAACATAACAGTAGGACTCGACTAGTAGAAGAGACTTGACATACGCAGGCGAAAAGCTACAGACAAGCTATACCCGCTACGTACACAAAACTAGTGGGCTACTGGTACTTGGCACTTTGCGTGATTTTGAGAGCAAAGTTATGTGGAAAACCAATGGTTTTCATGATGTTTTCAATGTTTCAATGCAATGTGGAAACCTTCTTTTTCTGAGTAAAGTGAAGAGTAAAGCGTTCCATAGTCCATAATATAGTCGGATCTGAGATTGGGAGTTGGTTTTGGGGTTGGTTGGTGGCGTATTCTGTATTCTATAACGGAATGGAATGGTGTGGTGTACGTAGGATGTGGATGTTGGGTAAGAATAAGAATAATACTAGTGACAATGTGGTTTGATTGTAGCTTTTTGCTTGCCTTGGGTTCCGGAGCAAGGGACAGTGGGAGCGAGTGGTGACTTGGCACCGCTCGCTCACTTGGCCTTAGGTCTAATGGGAGAAGGGAAGATGTGGAGCCCGGAGACTGGTTGGGGAGAAGCCAAATACGTAAGTCAACACTATCCTCTTATGTTGTAGACACAGAAGAAAATTGTCTTGAAGAGTCGTTCAAATGGTCAGAGTGAATGAGTAAGTGCACCCACAAAACTGAAAAGAGCTTCAGGAGCGATTAATATCTTGTACAGGTCCTCGAGGCTCATAATTTAACGCCAATCCAACTGGAAGCTAAAGAAGGGGTGGCGCTAATTAATGGGACTCAATTAATTACATCGTTTGGAGCCGAGGCTGTTGAGAGGGCCTCAATTATCGGGAGACAGGCGGATGTTGTGGCCGCTTTGACTTTGGAAGTCTTGAAAGGCACCTCTCGAGCTTTTGACAATGGTGAGTTGTGCTATTACCGCATTACTACTACTTCTACTATATTATTATAGAACATGTAGCCCGACATGGTCGACACCACCGTCGACAGTCAAAGTCGTGGAATTGAGTTGTCGGCTTCATCGACAGAGCTGCAGATTTTCTCCGGTATACTTGTATGACGAGAATACATTACTAACAATGCAATCACCTCAATTTCACCCTCTTTCTCTCTAAACCCCGGGTCACCGGAGAGTCTCTTTTTCTCATTGACTCCACATCCATCCGAGTCCTTTTGTTCCTCTCGTCTCCCGACTACCTACCTGCGTCATGTCTCCTGCTGCTCTTCGTCTCGTTTTCTCTACTCCTTTCACGCTTTACACCTGTTCACTCAGCCGAGCTAAAGCCATTCACTCTTGAGTCAAGCTACATTAATAATTTGTCGCAGACGTACAGAGCATACGACCACACAAAGGGCAAGCCGTAGTCGCCAGGAGACTCCGCGCTCTCCTCCACTCCACGACGTATCCATCTCAGATTGCAGGTGAGTTCTGCACACTCTCACACTTCTCCCTAATTCTCTTTTCATGTCTCACTTTCCCTGTCTGTGTCCGCCTCCCAACTTTCACCATGTCACTTTGTCTTTCTTTTGTCGTCGTCTCCTTCGTCTCCTATTTCTTACGGACATCCCACTTTTCCTGGTATTTTCCATGTTGTATCTTCACTCGCCACTCAAAAACCTCTTTCTTTCTCTTTCTTACTTCGCCACCGTCCATCCTGTCACTTTCCTACTCCTCAAAACCTCTATTCGATCTTCAATCATCCTTGTGATTCTCAATGCCTTCTCCCAGATACTCTAATCAATTCTCAGACCTCTCACGTAATGTCAGCCATGCACGAAACAATGGAAAAGTAAACCACGCATTGTGCTCTCCACACAAAAATAGATTCGCACAATAGTTTCTCCAAGAAGTCTGCTCCTGCACAGACAGACTGACATTTTCCAAAATGCTATTAATAGATCGCCCGAGACAAAAACTTGTGAATTCTTATAAAAGCATGAATGTTTGAAAAGGCAAGGTTCGCTCCGCTCATCGATCCAAAACCACCCAAATAAACCATCAATGACACATGGAGGAAATCATTTCGTTTGTGTGCGACTCTGTCCCCAACGTTTCCATTTCCATGCATGTAGTAAATGTAAACCCTAAATTAAAAACCCTCATATTGTTTTTTCCCTTTTACATCTCTTCTTTTTGTAAAATTTATTCCATCTTCCTCAATTATGGACATACATGCGTATTCCACCATTAGTACTAATTGAATACTCAATTTACATTACAGAGAGTCATCGGTTCTGCAACCGTGTTCAGGACGCGTACACTCTTCGTTGCTGTCCTCAGGTGCACGGCATTGTCCACGACACGATTGACTTCGTGCGAGGCGTTATCATCACTGAGATGAACAGCGCTACTGACAATCCAGTACGTGCTCGTTTGCTCCAGAGTTTTTGAAAATAATCCAATTTCAAAATATTTCAGAAATAATTCAGAGATCAAAGCTAGCTGGAAAAGGGAAAATTCCAAAGTTTTAATCTTCATAGAATGCTAAAGCAAGCATGATTGTTTTCCTGGAAATCTGTGCTAGCCGGCCATGAATATACATTCGTTACCTTTGACGGAGAGAGCTGAAGCATGACATTCTGTGCAGATTGAGTCACATTAAATTAGATAGTCTTTGCAGAACCTAATGAGATTATTCTTGAGGGAATTTCCACATGCCGTGCTCCTTTTCAAAAAATCTATTGTTCTTGAGTTTCTCTCTCATGAAGACTTGTGTTTGAATTGTCATATTCACTAGTTCAAGATGAGGTATTCAAATCATGACTTCTTATTTAAACCTGATGTATATCTATCTTATATATAATATATTGTAGAAGGAGTAGTACGAGTGTGATTTCAGAAGATAAGGTTCTCAGTTCACGCTATACTATATGCGAAACTATAGAGTAATATACTTATAGACGAGCAAGGAGAAATTGTCTTCCACTTGAGTGCATGTCTCAGAGTGTCTCTGAGTGAAAATTAAACATCTTTCGTTCCTTCGACTCACAGGATCAAATAATACAGCTTTGATTTCCTTTTATGAAAAGAAGTCACAACACATTTTTGATTCCAGATTTTAATTAACCTAGTATAGTATAAATGTCTGCGTCAGTCCCAATGTGTCGACTATTAGAGGGACATGGAACGCGACGCGCGGATGACGGTGCCGGTATATGGCGTTTCCAATGAAAACAGACAAATTCTCATTTTTTATATCTCTGGTCCTGTATAGATTGTGTTTGCTGAACGGAATGAAATCATTTCAGCCGGGAACTTTCATGGTACGTCGTCGCTCGGTGTCCTCCTCGTTCTCATTTTAACTCGCAGAGAAGCATACTTAACCTCGTTATTTTGTTTGATGAGACGTTGATGAAAAGGAGATCGAAAATCTGGTTGCGTGCTTCCCTAATTCTCGTTTCTTTCCCTCAGGTGAATACCCGGCGAAAGTTCTCGATTACTTGGCCATTGGAACTCATGAACTTGCGTCCATGAGCGAACGACGCACGGAAAGATTAGTTAACCCGGGTAAGACTTCTTCAATAACCTCCTTTTTTTATTAAATAAAGTGTCGTTTTTCACTAGCTTGCGCTATTTCAATAAACATTTTCTCCGAAAAAATCATTATCTCCTCCTTCCATTTCAAAAGCTCTGAGCGAGTTGCCAGCCTTTCTCACCAAGGATGGAGGTCTTAATTCTGGATTCATGATGGCTCACTGCACTGCAGCTGCTCTGGGTAAGTTTCCCCCTTTTTTATTTCTTGAAAAAAAAAACTTAAACTTTCCTTTTCAAATGCAGACTACAATAACTTGTGTGCTCATTAGAATTTCTTTTTCAAAAGCATTTGTCATGTTTTCATCTCTATTTCCTGGAATTTTCCTTTTCTATACATGTGATGCTCCTGCTCCACTTGCCATACTCTATAGCCGTACATTATAATTTTGGAAGTCTCATTAAAAGTCGAAATAATTAATTACTTTTAACAGTTTCTGAAAATAAAGTTTTGTGTCATCCGGCTTCAGTGGATTCCTTGAGCACGAGTGCTGGTACGGAAGATCATGTTTCAATGGGGGGATTTGCGGCACGCAAAGCTTTGCAGGTACGAATCGTAATGGCAACTCCTGAGAATGCAGAACTACTCGACTTATATTTCAAATAGGATTAAAGGGGATCCAGAAATGGAAGAGAAGGGAAAAGAGATGAGGGTTTGGCGTAGTGCACGTAATAAGTGAATGGAAATACATAGCTAATCATACACTTGTTGCACAAACAGGTAGTGCGTAATGTGGAACGAGTGATTGCGATCGAGCTACTGTGTGCTTGCCAAGCGATCGAGTTTCTTCGGCCTTTAAAGACGACACAGCCTTTGGAAGAAGTGTACCGAGTTGTACGGTCCGTAGTGAGGTGAGTTTCGTTCCTGCTTCCTCCAATCCAGCCGTCTGATGATGTACAGGTAGTCTCTTCGTAGTAGTGGCTGTGAAATTGTTCCAGGATGATGGAGATATAAGAGTCATCGTTTTTTGGTGAATTGCCACTCCATTGAGTGTGCCTTGTGAAGTATTGGTGGGAGATATGAGAGAAGGTTTATGTGTTTGTGTTTGAGAGAGGGAGAGAGAAAGTGACAGAGAGAAAGTGAAAGGAAAAGGCGACGAGAGAAGCAAAGTGAGCAAAAGCCTGCTCCCACGATATCGATGAATTTAAATTAAGTTGCTCTACAAGACGACAATGAACATGCATGCTGGCAATTTCCTTGAGCCATTGTGCTCGGCTCGTCTTCATGCGTCATTTGCAAATATTTGATTTTGATTATAATGGAGCGGTTGTCGGGAGACGAGAGTGCTGCTGTGACCGTCGCAATGTCTGGTGCTCAGTCCCCATCTATCTCTGTAGTGGTCGTGGACGAGTCACATTTGTAGTAGTAACAGGAACAAAATTGACTAAAGAGACTAAAATCCTTCTTTCTATCGAGATTTTTGAAAGCTGGTTGAATGGTGCATTGGTTGCTCTCCTGGAGGATGATGGAGAGAGTGAAAGACTGGAGCAAGCACATGCTGAATTTGGAGCAAAAGTATAAAAGTAAGAGCCTAGCTAGATGGAATGCATGGCAGTAGAAAAGTAGTGAAAAGGGTTTGAATGGAATGGCAAATGGTGGTTTTATCGGAGTATGAGTTGAGTGAGAATCGCGTCGAATGTTGTGGTTTGCTCATTGCGGAATCGGAATGGGCCTCAGCTCACTCAGTCAGTGTTGAGTGAGTAGTGAGTATCTTTCATTTTGGGGACGTCTCTGTTGTGTGGATGGCTAGTCTCGTCGTCGTTAGTTCACTTTCACTTTGGATAACATTAAGAGGCAAAGGCAAAGGCTCTTAGTCGCTGTCTCTCCGCGACATGGTGGCATGCAAAGACGACGGTGAAGAACTGGATTGGTGTGATGTGGTGTGTGTGATTATAGGCCGTGGGATAAGGATCGTTTCATGTCACCCGATATCGATTCCGTCACCAAGCTTCTGAAAGAAGATAAAATTTGGCTGGCTGTAAAGAACCACATTGAGGAGTTCCAGACGCTGCAAGTAAGGAGTAATAAGCTTTGGCATCTTCAGCTTATGGATTCTTTCATCCACTTCTCCTCTTTTTTCGGTTTGCTTTGGATGCTCTTTGACTGAGTCCACGCCGTCGAAAGCCGACTCTGACTCCCACTGAGTGTTCCAGGGCATAGCGATGCGAGGAGCGACATTTGCTACTGTTCTTTCGGCTGATTCATGACTTTCTTCGTGTGTCTGTCTCCCGCAGAATGTCGAGATGCGTGTCTTCAGCCCCACTGCCTCCGTTTTCCGCGGTGGCCCGCCGGAGTCTTTTAGTCAGTACGCCAGCGTGCCGCGAGCTGCGCCAACTCCGCTCTCCAGTCCGCCACAGACCAAACGCACTCGGAGGAATCACGTGAGCGACGGCGTCACCCCAGACGCTTCTTCTCGTGGACATGGTCCTGGAAATGGGTCCCATGGTGCAGGCCATGCCGTCTGAACCTTCCCACAATGTCAGCTCGCCCATTTCCCGGTGTCATTTGGCTCGTGTGTTCCAATCTCGATTGCTACTATAAGCAGAGAACATTCACCATCGGCGGAGCGATAGCACTTCATCCCTCTAAATTGAATGGCTCCACACTAACTTGCCTTTTTCTCCTTTTTTCAGAAGGGATTTGTACACAAACTCTCCTTCTTCTTCCTTTCCCTTGTTGCTTTCCTTTCTTCATTACGTGCTCGGTGTAGTTACAACTTGCTTGTCTGTATGAACTATTCTTTGTGTCTCCCTCCAATGCCTTTCTGACTGTAACAACTGAGATGAGAGACAAGGACCTCGACAGCTAAGCAATAAACGTTATCAAAGTGTCACTCTCTCTTAAACAGCTCTGTCCTTTCCTTGAACAAGGACAACCAGAATATCCATCTCATAAAATGCATCATTTGATTCCACTGCCCGATCAAAGTCATACTCATATTAGTCGCACTTTGACCTTTATCCCTTTCCCTTCTTTTCCTCTCCTCTCCTCTCTTCGTCAGTCCGTCAACGTTTTTTCATCCTTCTTTCCTCAATATCCGCTTGCTCTTTCCTACTTTATTCTACGTCCTTAGAGCAGCCAGCAGCATACAAGCATACTACAAGGACTCACACTCTGTCTTGGAACGAACGAGACGAGAGTCAGCGTCACATTCTCTCTCACCAACAACGCCAACAAGACGAATAACGGAGACCAGAACGGATACCAATCCCACTCTGCCATTATGTCTGACTGAGACTTTCCTTTCCTCTTCAATGCATCCTTATTATTATATACAGCATACCACCAGACTCACACTCGTCTTCTGTCCGATTCCCACCAAGTGCAAAGCCGAGTAGCTAACAAAACAACATAAAAAATGCTCTGTCCCAGGGCAACTTGAAGCAAGCGTTAATCTATCTGCATTACACTGAATAATTCAAATTCTTGTCTCTTGTCACACATTTATTAGTCAGAATGGAACAGTTTGACACCGCTGACGCATACCACCAGACTCACACTCGTCTTCTGTCCGATTCCCACCAAGTGCAAAGCCGAGTAGCTAACAAAACAACATAAAAAATGCTCCCATAAATGCTCTGTAGTCGTTTCAATCCCTCGACGACGTCCTTCAAGCCCAAACTGCATTCCATCGTATTTCTCCAAAATAATAGTGTCTACTAAATATACACTTTCCACATTACGCTCGCTTCCTATACGTCCTCGCCATTCGCCATTGTTTTGAACGAGCTCGTTAGACTTCACATGTACATACACTTTTTCATATATAAATAATTGTCGTTCAAATGGGTGCACACATCCAGCCCTACAATTACAACTACAAGCTCATTTTCACTGGGCAGTATAACCTCAAGATTGACCTTTGAAGCCTATTGGAATGGAATCGGTCGTGGCGTGGTCGTCGACGTCATGCGTTCGGGATGCAATTTGACGTACATTTTCCAGACGAGGAAAACCAACTCAACCCGTCTGATTGTTTCTCCTTGAAAGAGTCAAGTCGAGTCGAATTCCGCTTCGTCTTTATTGCAAAGTTTTTTTGAGTCATTCCCTTTCCTCCTTTTCCTGAGTTGACACCTTTTCTCAGCGTGGTCTCTTAGCCGTCGTTGACGAGCTTTCTGATGACTGCCTTTATGAGATTCATCACCATTCCATTGTTATGATGATGATATAGTCTCCACAGCATGCTGTAAGCTCACCGTTTTATCCGACTTGAATAGATTAGGTGTCAAATGGAATAATATAGTACTATAGCGTAAGTATTTACAGAAATGACAGAGGCGACTGTCTAATGGCGGTCGACAGGTGTCTTATAAAATTATCATTCATGCTTTATCCTCGAAATTGGCTCAACAAATTGGAGACAGTAAATGACCTCATTAGAATTCATTCTAATCTGCAATAAGCATAAGCGCGCTGAACAAAATGAATGCCATTTTTTGCAAATCCCAAAAACTCCAGAAAGGTACTTTATAAATAAAACAGAACAATTCAATGAGTTTGCTCAGAGAGGGGAAAAATAAGCTTGATGAAGTTGAAAAATAGGATTTGCATCAAAAGATTGAAGCACGCTGATAAAGCATAATATAAAAGCGAGTTCCTAACATGTGAAAGTGGTAATAAAAGTATGGGTTGAGATAAGGGAATAGGAGAAAAAGCAGGGTTGCTAATAGGGTCCGTAATAGTGCAAAGTAGGACTATAGTGACGAGACTGGGGCGGGAGTCGGAAAGATAAGTTCAAGTTGTTCGTTTGCTGTTCCTTCACTTTTGAATTTTGAGGATTGGAACTTTTGGAGCACAAGAGAAGTCGAGTGCAAAGAAATGAAAGTGTGCGCTATCTCAATTTGAAACGTGAAAGACGGAAATAAATCAAACTCTACTCGTTTTGTAATGACGACCCAAATGTGCAGCCTTTGCATCTTTGTTTGACTGACGATGTCAGGAAATGAGATGAGATCAAAAGGGAGAGCAATCGTTTGTTGTTTGGATTTTGTTTGCGGCTATTATCCTTGTCTTTCCTTCGGTCACCCCATGAGTTCCAAGAATGACATCGTCAAAAATAGAACAAGTTTCTACCAGGTATAAACTACATAAAATATATTATTATATGCTACTTAATCCAAAATTATGCTTTGTCGTTACACAAAATATTTTTTCGACAAAGACTCTGATTTCGATTCCGTTTTTTTTTAATTAATTCTTATGCATATATAAAACAAAGACTGAAACAACAAAGGACAAAGTAAATAATACAATTGAAGTAGTGTTCATTTACTCCTTTTGATGACTTCAACTTCATCAGTCAGTCAAAGTCAGAAATGGTAGTAGTCGCAAATGAAATAGCGACAGAGACCATATAGTTTTGGAATCAGACTACGCTGATTCACACGGAGCTTTTCTGTGGTACTCCACACTGACTGACTCGAAGATACAAGAAATTTTGACTTTTGATAGTGGAAAGGGCAAGAGTAGAACAAACTGATGAAATCAGAGGGCGAAGAAGTGGGATGGCATTGCCATTGCCTCAGTTGCGGCTTCGTTTTGCTTGGTTGTTGGCCTTTATTCGCATCGCATTCGGTATGAACATGACGAAAAGGAAGGAAGGAGAGTCGAGTTGAGTGGATTGCGTCGTTGTGTCGTGTAAAGTGTATATACGGTTGTGTAGTAGTCATTATGATTTAGGTCACACAGCACTTAATTTGGAGATCTCGTTCTCGTTTTTATGCGTCAGCGGTGTCAAACTGTTCCATTCTGACTAATAAATGTGTGACAAGAGACAAGAATTTGAATTATTCAGTGTAATGCAGATAGATTAACGCTTGCTTCAAGTTGCCCTGGGACTCTCCGTTCTTTCTCCGCCCCTCTTCAAAACATTTTCGAACGAATCCATTCATGGCTTTTGATGAAACCCAGCACTAGCTACCACTACACTTCCAATCATTTTATATTCATAATAAAATGCACACAAATATTTATTACTATAAACCATCTACACATCTCTATCCTTACCATTTACCGTCCATGCCATCCATGTTTACTAATCATTTCCTCCCTAAAGAGACTAAAGACATTGTATATAGCCATGCCATTATGTCACATAGTATTCATCTTTTTCCTCATATTAACCACTGTTGTATGACGTTTCACGAATTTATGTGAAAAAAAATGGTTGTGATATTATTATTACATTATATAATTGAAACGTATATTAGATAGTGGGAATGACATAAGAGAGAAGATATGAGGAGAGCGAGGCGGGAGTCGTGACTACGCGAACTACATGAAGATAAAAATGGTAAGAACGACTTTTAGAAAATGCCTTAAAATAGTATATTTTCAAGGTTGAATTCATCGCAAATTGCAAGTGAATTGGTGGAAAATGGCCGAGTGAAATGACAAGAGCTGGGCAATGTGCTTCTGCTGCGATTCATTTCCCTTTTTTCCAAATGGTGATGGTCATAAGGGACATGGAAAGGGACGTGTATGACGGACGATTAGATCTGAGATGACATTGCAGTAGTGGTCCACATTAGCAACACGGTATGTTATGCATTAGAGATGCTGGTGCGCGTACAGTTTCAGCTATACTATACGAGAGGAGAGCAAGTTGTTCTATTTTTTGCGTGGACTGAAAATTGCTGAGAAAAAGGAGGAAAGCAGGGCAAAAAGAGGCGATACGAGGAGAAAAGAAGCATACATTGCTGACTTTCTCTTTTTTATAGTTACTTGAGATTCTAAAAAGAGACGGGGTAGGTTGCCCCACGTCATGGTTATCCTCAAACCTCCAGTGAGTGCTACTGGCTACCTTCCTAGAGTAGCAAGGCGCGTCGGTCACGTAGCCCTCGGAGACAGAACGAAATTGGATAGAATGACAGACGAAAATAGCTTGAAGTAAGTGTAGACATGGTGGTGTGAGGCTGGAGAGAAATTACAATGAGTCATAATGGTCACGTCACCTCACTCCGTTTTTTTTTTGCGACCAACAACTACAACTACAAGTATCTTGGCTTTGTCGAGTGGAGTCTCGTCTCGTCACTGCTCACTGTACATTAGGACGAGTACAACTTGTCCAAATAGGACGCTGCGGCTCCCCGACTAAGAATAACGCAGGAGACCTTGCAACTGGGACTCTCAACGTCTCCACTCTCTCTTCTCACGCTTCCAGCAACCGGACATGGGGAAAGAGCTAAACTGGGGAAATGAGAATCAAATGGATGATACAACACTGTAAGACACTATAACCTATTTTCACGCAAACTAACGTAGTTGTACCAGGAGAAAGCAATTTTATTATTACGTATTACATACGTAACGTACGTATGTGTGCATGATATGTAATGAAAACATAGCGTTTGTCTATATTTATGCAAGATACAGACCTTACAAGTCCATATGTCTGTATGCCTACTGTACGAGGAGTTGCTATGTCGGTTTATGTGTGAGTGAACGCTTGTAGGCTAAGTGAGGATGACGTGCATCCCATACAACTACAACTCGTGTGCAAGCCAAGTCGGTATGTAGTGTTGCCCCAATTCCTGGAGAAAGCAAGACAGTCAGTGTAAAGGGTACCCGGGTACCCATTTTTTAGAGAAGGGAACTTTGGGGGAATGGAAGACAGTGAGAGCTGTAAGTACTCCGCATTGGTAGTTATATTTGCACGACTGGTTCTCTTGTTGTACTTACGAGATCCTGTGGCTGCTCTCGGTCCATGAGCCACATCCTCGGTCGCCGAGGCCAACTTTGATGGAAAGGCATGCATATGGGATGAGAGAGTTTTCCAGAGAAAGTTGTGAAATAAAGAAACAGACCAGCAATGCCAAGGAGACAGCAGAGAGAGGAGAAGGGCAGGAGGAGCGCCTTCATTTATCTCTTGTAAAGTGCATGCACATCCACAGATACTCACTACTACTCGACTACCCAAAAACTCATCTCTTCTCCCTCAGTTACTTAGTCAAAAACGAAACAAAAAATAACACATTCCCATACAACAAGAAAGAAAGGAAGAAAGCGTCTATGTATAGTATATGTAAAGACAGCAGTCCTCGTACAACTCCACTACAACTTTATGCAGACTTATAATAAGAATATCCATTCGTCGACATTGACCGTGTGTTTGCTCCTTTCCCTACTCTTCAGTTTTTCTTTCATGTTCTTCTTCTTACTTAATACACAAGTACCTCCTGTTGTCGCAACATGGGTCTTTTCCACCAAACTTACTTCATACATGGTCCCACTCGTATATATTTTTTTCTTGTCTTGACGAGAGGACTAGAGTCTTTTCCTCATGCGCCATGAATATCAAATGATTAAACCTTCGTCCTTTCACAAAACCAACTAAAGAACAAATGTACTAGTAGCCTTACAATGGCTAAGAAAAACTTTGAAGACACGGGACGCATTATTAACCACTCCAGCGTTGCTCAGTTCATCGGAATGATCCTCTTAATCCATCGTTTTTATGATTTGTAGCTCTATTCTTACGACTTTCCCTTCATCTCATTCTTTTTTTCAGTTTTGTGTCACTTGTACGTTTCTTGAATAATGCTCATACTCTATTCATGTTGCTTTCTTTGCTTGATATGTGTCTTACGTGTCCCGTGTCCCCATCAAAACTCGGGTCTTCATTCCTCAGGTATTTTTTTAAAAATCCTATGGGTCCCATAATGCTCAAACATGGCAATGTCAAACAAACCTCCTTGCATCCATCATCCTTCCTCCGGTTCATGCGTCCAATATGATCATTTATTTGCAATATGAAAATGAGAAAATGCAAAATATTTTTTTAAATTGTAAAAAAGTGGTGTGATGCAGTGATGCTCCAAAGACGAATTCAAAAAATGTCATTTTTGATCATCGTAATTGTAAACAATATTTATTGATAATTTTCATCATACATTCTTTTATACCTTTTGTGACACTTGACACTACAGATTAAGAATGGGTCAGTGTGTGGGGAACATTTGGATGTGAGGACGACAGCCACAGGCATGAAGAAAACGAATGGCGTCCAACAAGCCATTTTTGTCACGAAGAACCAGCACATCATCATCTTCAGCAGAAATAACAGCATCAGACAACATTTTCCCAACCTTTCTTTTCCAACATTTTAATTTTTTTTACTCAAATACCCGAATGCCATGGACCCCAAAATGTGGTACAGAATATCTTTTTTTATTTTTTTGCTTACAGTTTTTATTCCGTTACAATTTTCACTTTTTTGGTAATTATTATATATAATTCGCAATTTCTCATTTTGGTACACTAATTGTACTGTAATTTAATGTTGATGAAAAAGAAACATTTTTCCCCACATGAAAAATGTAAGTAATGGATTTTTATTTATTTATTACAATTTTGGAGCATACATCTTTTGATTGATAAACGAGAAGTGACATCAAGTCGCGTGTGTGAATGATGTTTTAGTTATACGTTACGATATTCATCAATGAATCAGACATGGCCGTGTTTGAAATTTACGGTTTACAAACAAATCAATAAACTTTTTGGTTAATTTATTTTTGGACCTTATAAAAAATGGGAACTAATGCTTTGTCTATTTCTGCATCCGTGACCGTGACGTAAACGTGATTTGTAAATTGTATTTTAGCACGTTGAGAATCATTTGTTC
>JABASF010001364.1:0-23056 GCA_019776145.1 Harlomillsia oculata | reverse complement strand
CCTATAACTAACTTTGAGGTTCAGTTCCTTTTGTTGAAGTTGGAACATTTTATGTTATTATGTGGAATGCACGGTAAGGTCCAGGACCAGGATCACGGTAGAATTTTGCGATGAACTTTGGAACCAAATGACTCGTTTTTTGCATTTTGAATCCCTCTGGTCCTCGACTGGCTCGTGGCGTGTGAATGAATTTTTTTCATCTGAGTGTTAGTAGAGCAATTATAAATATAATTTGGGCTTGGTTTTTTGGTGTTGTTACATGCTTGGGTATACACGAGATTCTCACTTTAGAGGTGACAAAGAAGGTAAAATGCAAATGTGTTCGTGTAGGAACGTTCTAGTGGCATATTAGGAAATTGGAATGAGGCAGTGAGTTTCGACTCTTTCGACTTCGACTTGGACGAATTTGCTCGTCGTCATGTGGTTTTTGTACTTTTAGACATAGACGACTTGGACTTGCCCAACAGCACTAGCGTTTCAGATTGGAGTTCATGCTGATTTCATGCACAGCTCACCAGTCGCCAACCAATATAATCGCTTGAATAAGTAATAAACGTTGCGTTGCGTTACGCTGTGAATTGTGGTGTATGAGTAAATGAGTATACACTCTATACACACAGGAGACAAGGACAGAATAAGAGAATTATTAGTGGTTTTCTAACTCTCTCAGACCTCACATTACTTCATTATACATTCATTGTAATAGTAATAGTATATGATTACATGATTATACAATTATATCGTTCTTTACATTGTATAATTCGTCATTTTTGTAGTTTGTAATTTACAATTTTCTGCGTGGATTTGGTGATTTTGTCACGTTATGTGTAATGGAAATCATAAAGTTCTTATCAGTTTTGATGGGAAATGTGACTTTCGGTATTCGGTACGCATAACCTTACGTCATTTTCGTTGATTCGATTCCATCCATCCATTCAATTCATAAAACGTCTTGCAAGACCGAACTAAGGAACGGCTGCAATCGGTAATTATTTTTATCGGACACACGTTTTACGTAAGCTCAGTACGGAATTAAGAGTCATGCATCACTTTGCCACTTTTGGTATATCCTTGACCTTTCCCATTTCCAGTGCACGCAAACAAGCATCCAAACTTTCCAAACCAAGCAAGTGAAGTATTATCAGGATATTATGACATGATAACCCATTCATTCTGACCAAAATTTCATTTCATATTACGGGAAATTGTAATGTACAGTCCTATTGTATAAAAGGGAATGAAGGACTTGGGAAAAGTGCTATAAAAGGTATGGTAATAATAATCGGGAGAGTGGACACGAAAATAATGTTTCACTATTACTTCGTCTGACTGGAGCGTAAATTGAGTAACGGCATGGAGAAAGAAAGCTCATAAATCGTGCAAAACGCCGGGACTGGCTCATATGCTGCCTGCGTCCGCGTAATTGACTTGGACAAGGGAAGTGCGACTCAAATATTAAACGGGAAAAGCCAAGGAATGATTAAGGGAAAGTACACAAGACACGTGTTTTTTTGCGACCTGAGACTTTGACTGATTACGTCTACGTTCACTAACCAATAACACATTCAATTTTTTTAATACATCTTAAATGAAAAGTTGAAGAAGAAGAAGGACCACAACAGGGACAAGTTTTTTTGGGAAAGGGGATTCCTTGCCTTCTATAATTCCATGATTGTTTGTTAGCCATTACATTATTGCAGTCAGTCACAAAATGGAGAAGGTTGTCATGTAATGGCCTATGCGAATATTTAAATGTGGTCAATTTGCATTTTGGAACAAGTTGAAAAAATGCCATCACCATCATGATGGTAATAACTTTTGTTGCAACAACGCTCTTTGTGTGTAAATGCAAAAAGGAATAATGTTTTGTCGTCGTCGTTTGCAAAGTTGTCGCGTACAGCAGGTTATTACGAATTACTATTACAAACGATCGTGTTGACGTTGATAATTTTTGCAGCACTAGTTACGTCTACTAGTCATTTCTTATTTTTAAGTTGCTGCGTTTTAGTGTTGATTCGATTCTCTTTGAAGTGTATCACTCTATAAAGTATTAAAAATGAGATGGACCCTGTGTACAAAAATGCTTGGAATCGAATGAACGACATGGCAGTTCTATTAGGCTATTTGTACACGTCTCTGGCCATAAATAAATGGGCTGGATTTCCTTCCTTCCTCACTCTTCACTCACGAAGGGAATGACGCGAATGCTAAACAAATAATGAACGTTTTCCAAACTGGTTGACGTTGATGTCGTCTTGTTTGCGAGTCATTTTATGAATTTTGGACGACGACGAGAAGCTTGCTTTTCACTTCAACAATGTCTCCCTAATTCAGCATTCAACATTTTGTGTACGAATACGAACAGGAAAACTAATGCACAAAAGTTTTTATTTGAGATCGAAATCCTAAAAATCAATAGAAATTGAGGATTGTAAAGAGTGCAAAGTGCATAATCATGTGAAATGCCAAATTATAGTAATGAGATTTTGTATGCTATGGGAAAATTTCATGTTGCATCACTCATGTTGACGGAAATATGTATGTTAACCTTCGTAGTTTGGTGAAAAAACCGTCCAAAGTAATTAGTATAAAAAGTGCACAACTCATTTGACGTAATGACAACATGCATTATTTGATTCGTGTCGGATGTACACTGACCTGTCCAAAAACTGGTAGCTCACGGGTTTTTAAATGAAAAAAAACGATCAGGTGAATTAATGAGGGAGATGTTGAATGACTCTTGGCTTCCCGTTCTTGTTTACAAAGCAAAGATTGTGTGTTCCTCGGTACGGTGGTGTGCTGAGAGATTGAGAGATGCCTTGTCCCATGCTTAGTTTTGTTGTTTGCTGTACTCTCATCATCATCGTGTCTACAGACTATAGATTCAGATTGAGACTCGGATTCAAAGAGCGAGAGAAGCTGTGAGGCAAAGTCAAGCGAAGAGTGGAGAGGGACCAGAAATGGTCTTCACAACAAAAAAAAGACTTGTACTATTATTGTAAAGGTAGTAGATTTTTATTTCTCATCACTTTAGCCTTGAAAGTTTCAAGGACCGATTTTTTACTAAACCGGTTCATCAGCATGCGCTTACATTATTCAACTTGCTGCTTTTTTTCCAACTCACTTGTTGTAGTAATCTTGCTCTTATGGATATGATCGTAGGACTCTAACTTCTCCTATTATAAACACCATTTTTATAGTGGTATAAAAGTATATATAAAGATTTTATACTTTCCAGGTTGACTTTTCAAAATCCTCCTATTATGATTATAGTTTGAGCATGCACTATTCGAATGCAATGCAATGAAAGAGTATCCAGAGAATAAACTTTGAAAAAGTCTTGTTCTTTTCATCTCATTGCATTGTCTCCTATTTGTAGTCCTTTGGATGTGCCCATGTTGCTGTTAAGTAAAGTTCCTCTTATTCTTTTTTTCTTATCTGTTGTCTCTTTGCTTTGCTCTGCTGTTGTCTTTCCAAACGTGTGCGTGCACAACAATGGCCAAAAACGTATTTTTCTTGTTGGACGAAGACAAGTCCTCGCCCAGTGCAAGCTCATTTATCAACTTTTAATTTTCTTGAATCGCATTTCGTATTCTTTTTCAAAGGTTCTCAGCTCAGCTTCTAAGCTCTATATACACTTGTTTTACGTCTTTATGTGAATACCATTTTTCACGTTTTGATGACAAAAATCTTCCAATATTGTACTCGTTGTTCCTTTATGACGGCAAATCTAAAAAAATGAAATTTATCATACATTTTGTAGTTTTTGTTTGTTTTACAAGTTTTACTCAACCCTTAATATGTTTATCTAATCGCACTCGCAGATTGAACAATAACAATAACAAATAATAATAATAATTTGAATGTACCTAATGCGGAAATTGAAGTTATATTTTTGCAGATGTATTTTAAATGCTTGAGCATGTTGAATGAGCTGCAGCTGCAGCTGTATTTGGATAAGAATTCACAGAGTTGGTTTAACTGTATTAAAATAGATTTTTGACTACTGGGTTGGTTGTGTTAATCATGGGAAGATGAGGATGCAAAGGGAGAAGATGAGAGAGAGATGAATGTTGTGGATGTAAAAGTAAGGATGATAAGAAGGTTAGGATCGTAGGTGGTAGTTAAGGTAAGGTGAAGTTAGTGAGTACAACTCGAAACTTTCTTCATAATTCTTTTTCGTGAAGGCAAGTGTGTATGTCAAGACTGGTTTTTCTTGCAAAAACTTACTTTTGCCTTGGAATGATGAATGGCATCGATTTTTCATAAAATGTTACTTTGCTCTTATTTTCTTTTTTCCCCACTACACTGAAGCGATGTACACTATGTAGAGTAATTTTGATTAATATTTTTCCCGTTTTTGTGTCGGGTCCCGTTTCAAAATAGGTGATAAACCTCACAGTCAGTGGTTTTGTACTTTTCTAAATCATCATAATGAAAATGGTTCGATAACATAATTGAATCAAGACGTTTGTGGAAAGAAGAAATGTGAATAATTTTTAATGTAATTAAACCGGACTATGGTTGGTTGTAGTTACAAGGAGTTAGTAAAGCTTGCAGTTTGTTTCTCAACGTTGTTGTACTACAAAACACCTTTTTTTTGTTTGCTCGAGTCGGGTTTCTGAATGGAGGAGAGTTGGCGTAGCCAATCGAAATGGTCAAAAATGAACATTAAATAAAGAATGATTTTGAAACGGTTCAAATTAATTAGTTTGCAGCTGTAGGGAGAGTCTAAATACCAATTCCAAGTGGCTCCATGACTTGTTCAACTAGTTGAAACAATTAAAGAGTTCCATCTCATCTGCAGTTCCAGTTTTGCGTAACGTGATGCGAGATGATGGGAATTGCATTTTTAAAAGCAGGAGTTTTGAGTTGCTGTATTGTATATTGTATTACTTGGCTCTTGCCTGTACATTTGATTTCATTGAATCTTTATTATGAAATCAAGGGTAGGGTCGGTTTGCCATTTGCTCCCTTTTTGTAGGTGTGGTGAGAGAGCACAGCACAACAGCAAACAGCAGCACAATAATGCTGATTATGGTTACCGGAAAAGTTGGACTGTGAAGTTTGTGCCTGTGTCTCTGTGTGCCGTGGATTCATACGAAAACGTCGACTGCATTGAATTTGCTGCTGACAAAGCCCGAAAATATTATTAAATGAAGAATAAAAACATTTGGGTTCATATATAGCGAACGTAAAATGTTGTACTGTCTGTATAGCATCCACCGTTGCGTTGTTCGTAGACGGACCGGATCTATGATTCATTTCCCTGTGCTTCCTTCATATTATAATCTTTTCTCATTCCATTCCCCCTTTTATAAGAGAGCAAACAAACACTAATAGCACGGACTAGTAGTATTGTTGTATACTTGTAGTACCGTTTGAACGAGCCGTCTATAGGGATTGAAATTGAAGGGGACTCGAATCACACACAGAGATATAACATTGCAACTGTGCAACTCAGTCAGCACCACGTTGTAATATCTGCAGTGTTAATCTCTTTAACATATTATCTCATAATGGAACGCTCTAATGGGCACAATAATGCAAACTTGCCTGCGTCCAGGAGATATCCCGAAATACAAATGTTGTGCGTCAGTCAACATTAACTTCTAATTCTTTTCACTTCAGCGTATTAGTAGACGAAGACTAAACAAACTAATACAACCTTAGGTTCTTTTCATTTTCATGTTTTTTATGGGAATGAAAAGTGAATATAGTCAGTCATATAGTCAGCAATAAAAAGTGTTTGTTTTTCTGACCATGTAAGAGCTATCGTCAAAGGCATTGCAATTCCAGGAACCTGACGCCTGGCACTCGTCAACTGTCGGGTTGCTTATACAAATTGTGATTGCGATTGTGTAGTGTGTGTGACACTTTCGGTTTCTCATTTTCCTTGTGTCTTTCAAAGAACTTGTTTATTGCATCTGAAATTTTTACCTGGAAATATAAAACGTAGAAAACCGGGCCGCTTCATGAGAATTTTTGAGACTATAAAGTGGGGAAAGATGAATAATAGCAAGCGATGTGATATGTGATGACGATTTGTAGAAGGACAATAAACCATTCTTTATTGCCCAAGCGGAACGACTGAATGCATGAAAAACATAGGGATTCAAATCTGCTGGAATCATTGCGAGCATAATATAGCAATTTAGAAATGTATTGTGGTACTCGATGGAAGAAGGAATTATCAGGTTTATTTCTTATGACCCAGTTGGGGTCAAGTTTTGTCATTAATCTCCCTTCACCCTGCGTGGTATGCTTTTCCCCTTTCTGTAACTACAGTCAGTCCGTCGTCGGTGTCCATTCGATGATTCGACCCTTTTAAAACGCATTGGAGGATACCTTTCTGCCAATTCCGTAAGGTGAAAGATGATGAAGATGAAGGGTGGGAATTGCAGTAAAGGCTGTAAAGGGCCTACAAACAGCCCACTACACAGTACAGTACAGCGGTACAGGTAAAGAATAAGAAAATAGGGTTTCGGTTTCGTATTAAATATTGCTGTGTGGAGGATGGGTGAATGCAATCCTGCAGAGCAGAAGGCATTGTTCCATTTGTACATTCTTCTGGACATTGTGCAAGTCATGAGTAAATAGTAAATATTAGGCATGTGGAGGAAATGTCAAATGTTACAATTTGGAAGGGATTGGAACAACAAACGCGTGAATTCGGATGTACATGGATGATGCTCTGACGACTGGAAATAATAAAAAGTAAAGGAAGAAAATTGGAATTGGATTCCTAATGCGCTCCAGCTTTGGAAGGATTTCCAAATAGGCTTTTTTCGGTTTCTGTAGGTTAATGTTGTACAAGGAATGGAAGGTGCTAGATAAGAATGAGGCATAGCTTCACTTCCACTTGGACCTGATTCCTGTTCCTCTTCCTTCCATTTCTATCTTCAAGGAAAAGACGGAAGAGGATAGGAAAAAATCCAATGTCCAATACATCATGTTTATTGCCTCAAGATACATTGTATCTTTACTGGGGATCATATGCGCTGAAAAGCATTTTAAAATCCTCTTGTGTACGTTTTACGTTTTCCTGTCCATGGCCCACACGCTTCGCAAATATTGGTAGTAGTGAAAGTCGATCGGATCTCAAAAAAGCTGACTCCGACTTCTCAGTTTATTATAAAACGTATTCCTGCTGCGTTTTGCATTCTTTTTGCCTATTCAATGGTTTAGACAGGATTAAAAGTATACAAGTACGGTCAGTTGCAGTATCCAGTACGTAGGCGTGCAATTTTGGAAGCTTCTTCATCCTCCTTCTCCCGCGAGGGATGCTGTCCAATCGAATTGTAATGCACATCAACAGCATGCTTTTTTCGTGAAAAATTGATATTTTTCTTTCATTTTCATGAAGGATGTATCCATTGCCTATGGACTGTCTCTCGAGAACCAGGGTTCAAGCTGTTGGAGATTTACAGAATAAAGCAAATTGATGAAACAAACAGGAAGATAATAGGCTTTGGCAACTGATGAACACAAACTAGATGATGTCGAGATGTCGACGTCGACAATGTTTCGATCAAGTCGCTGTGCTGATCTTGTTACCTAAAGACTGCTGTTGAGCATCATGTGATAGTGTACCTTTTAGTAGCATAATATAATAATTGAGAATTTTCGGACTGATGTGTTTTTGTTAGGGAAATCTGTTGAGGAAGAGCGTTTTTGCTAAACTCATAAAAGACATTTATAAGAAGAAAAGCGGGAGAGCTGCCTGATGGTTTTATGTTATGCCATATTTTGAGTCTGAAAAGTCTTTTAAGCTACTTACACAAATAGTAATTTTGAATGTTTATACGGGCGAGCGGAGTGAAGACGTTTATGCTTTATTTTCTCTGGATGAGCAGAAGAAAAGAGCTTTTTGGATGAGTGGAGTGGAGTGAAGTGACTCAGTGAATGCGAGTAAATGCAAAGTACATCGTCGAGGAGTCGTTCAACGAATTATCACTTGGAGGATATGAATGTGTAGTACTACAAGCAGTAAGTATTACAAACTGCCTAACAACCGTATTGGCATTTCACGTGGAACATCATCGTCTGTCAAGATGGCCAAGTTTGTATGTACTACAAGGAGCAGGGAAACTAGGTTGAATCCGATAACGCTGAAAGAGGACTTGCATAATAATATATACACACACAAGACTTTTTTTCCTCTATTACTAAATACATAGTTTCAAACCTGTTTTAAACTCAAGTCAAGCAGCTTGCTTCCTTCTGCTCCAAGCTCCAACTCCAACCTTCTCTTATTAGTACTCCTCTTTCCGATGATAGGAATAGGAACTTGTTGTAGGAACCATCTAACATGCTGGAAGCTGAGACGCAACGAAACACTCTAAAACACTTTTCTTGCGTATTACAGTGTGCGAGTCAATGGAAGAGAGCATATCGTCGTAAAAATATATTTATAGCTGCACTGTGAAAATGTGAAAAGTGTCAACGGGCACATGAAACATGACGCGAAACGGGAAACGAAATCTTTGAATCTTTGAATGTACTCTTTTTTACCGTTGATTAATACGCCACGGTTTCAAATTCCGGTAAAACTGCAAAGTTATATTTTAAGAGATCGAATTATGTAGATGGATTCATTGATGTATGATTGGATTTTTTAACCTGACGAACCATGCCAGAGACCACAATTTGCAAAATGAATGAATTTGTTTTGAATGGAAGTTGAAATGGTGAATGTGGAGTTACCTTTACCTCCTTTCGAGATGACAAAACCAATTAGAATATTGAGCTGGAGAGTGGAAGAAAAGTGCGCTTTATCTTGGCCTTGAGTGTCACAAATGACACTTATGTAACGTGTGACATTTCGGCTATTTTTGATGGTAAACAGTTAAGAGAGACGTGAAGTTGAATTGTATAATATATACTAAAAATAATGAGAGTTTATGAATGGTGTGACCATTTGTCCTCGTGGGGACAGACACAGAGACGATTGAGAGAAAAGAAAGCAGAGTGAAAGAGAATCGAGATGAGATGAAAGAAGGGTGGAATTTGAGAGCGTGTGTTGTGGGGGATGAATGAAGTAGGGAAAGAAAGCATCATCAAAATCATCATCTTTGTGTGATGACGATGACGTCTTCTGAAAGCGACAAGCTTGAGTTGAAGGGGAAGGAGACGTAGAATCCGGACACCAACGATCAATAGCAGAGTTGACACAAAATGAAAATGGTATCAGAATTCTGTAGAGGTTTTACTCATATGACTCTCCCGACTGTTGCAGTACTTGTCATATATAGTTCCTTTCTCATGTTTCAGCTTTTCTTTGCTCTGTGTTACTTACTCAATGACATCACTTGCTCTTCCGCTGGAATCAGTCGCATCCTCGAAATGATGACAAGTCTACTTGAAATCCGAGTCTGATCCGAAAAAACGACAACCAGAATAATAATTTCTAGAGTTTGATACAGATTGAATTGTATTGTTTCTCGTCTTTTCTTAGTACTGCACGCTTATAGTCGTAATCGTAATGTGTCTGTTCTGTGGTTTTTGTATTACTCCGAGCGAATGTTTGTTCTTGCATGCTTGCCGTTATTTCCAGTAGTTTTGCTTGACTTTCCTTCAGAAATCTCTGGATGGAATATGGCTTGTGAATGAAAAAACTTTGTGGTTTTTTGTGAAGTATAATGTTCTGGAGTCTGTTGCACCACTGGGGATGATTTGACAATGATTCGTACTAGTACGTTGCTAGTTGTTGCGGAGGATGAGCCTTGTATGTCGTCTGACTCAGTTTTCAGTGAGGATTTGACTTTTTTACGTGAGCAATGTGTCTTTGGGTTGCTTTGCGATGCCACGCTGTTCTTCTCTTGCGAAATATGTCTGAATGTCCAAATTGTTTTGGAGTGCATCCAAACTCGCTCGTCTCTTCTCGATAATACTCTCTCGTCACAATGAGAGCCAAAGCTGCATATAATCGACATCGACCAACAACGACACTTTTTGCCACGGTACAATTTTGTACTTGATGCCTTCGTGGATCACAAAGGAGAAAACACAAAATTCTGCAGCGTGCTATGAGATCCAGTAGAAGTTGAGATTGAGATCATGTTCTATAGTGTGTGGAGCATGAACGCGCAAACCTACCAAAACTACTTGCTCTTTTCTCTAATGTACCCAATTATTTGTCGTTGTTCAAGATCTCTTTAGAATTCTTTTTACTGTCACTTTTTTAGAAGGTTTAATGCAACTTGTTTGTTTCAAAACCATCCGAGTCTTTTCAAACTGCCACTGCCATCATGATCTACTTAAAAAAATCAAAAACTTGTGACTATTGCCAAGATTTGACTTTTCTTGTATACAATTTGGATTCAACTTTGAGTTTTTGATGCCCTTTACGGTAGTTGAAAGAAAAACCGAAACCAGANATTTGGATTCAACTTTGAGTTTTTGATGCCCTTTACGGTAGTTGAAAGAAAAACCGAAACCAGAATTTAAAAAATAGAAACCTCATTCAAAATGCTTTCGTTTTGTTTTGAACAGGGGTCTGGGTACATTTTTGGTGCCTGGCGTGCTTTTTTATTATTGTAATGATTTTACAAAGAGTGGGACTCAATCGTGCAGAGCAGATCAGTGTTTGATACACACAAAACACAATCAGACTCGTAAATCGTCGGAAATGAAACAAGAGTAGATAAGCAAGCAAAGCGAATAGATAGGGGATAGACAGTTTGAATGAGAGCATGTGCTACCCGGCTTTTTTGTTGCAGATGTGGAGCCTTGTGCGACGTCGTTCGGTGTGCCGTTCACGAGTCATGTCGTCTCCCTTTTTCTAACTCTCATGTCTACAAAACTGTATAGTAAAATGCATGTATGGTTGCACCCAGAGAACTGCTTCGGCTTAAGCTTTCAGTTTCGGCCATAATCTATCCGATCATTCGGTTTTTGCAAAATGATGAGAACGGCAAAGAAAGACTCATTTGATTCCCTACTGTATATATTTTATAAGGTACTTTATACGCGATTTTGTATTTCGTATTCATTCTTACCCTATACTGTCCTGGTGTGGTGTTGGAAATGACAAGTCAGACTCCCATTTCTCTCGAGAGAAGAATAAATGACAGTTGATCTCCTGTCATTGTTACGGGGATGGATACATGACTTCCATTTATTTGTTACTTTACGACCTGAAGAGGTGAGCTATGAGTTTTCACGTGCACTTTATGGACATGGCCTGTACGCATTCAATCCACAAACTATAATTTCAATGATAAAAGGGTTATATATCTTGACTCAATTTGCATTTCGAAATGGATGTCATCCCTCAATAAAAACTCAAGTTATCCATCCTGTTCGCTTTTATGAATTGTTTCATCCTTCTGTCTGTAACCTACGATTTTAGTATTCTGGTCTGTGTGTCAGTTTTACATTTTCGGCTTTTTGGTATTTGAACTCCCATCATTTCCCAGTCGTGTATTCGTGTAAAACCGAAAACATGCCAGTCTATATGAAAATTGTACATTGCCATTTGTTTGAATTGGCATTTAAGTGAGTACTGCACTACTGTATTAATAAAATTGAAATTTCGTGCATGATAGAAAACAGTTTGTTACGAAATGTGTGCAAAAGCTCGTTTTTTTGGTAGGCGGAGAAAGGAAACGTTGAAAAGTATAGTTTTCAAAATTGGTTTGTTTGTTTATCTTGAATTTACTGTATCATTCAATTCATGGCTGACATGATTGTAAAGTTTCATTTCGGCAATTTCGGTGGAATGACAGTCTTTCGGCGACCTTTCCCCTATATGTTGAAGCCGTCCAGTCCCCGTCTTTCTTCTTCTTATTGTCTTCTTTTAGTTGTGCGTGCTGGTCTTGTGAAAAAGTTATGTAAACGTAAATACCAGACTACGCTAGTGCGCTAAACCATCCGTCTATACATTACAATTTACAATCAAAGTTTTAGTGTACGGAGTAGATAGTTTTCGGTGTTTGGTGGATTACTCCAAATGTTTACTTGTGCGAAAATGTGTTCCTTTGTTGGACAAGGAAAGGTGAACTTTTTCGGAGCACAGAAAGGAACTCGCCATTAAATCTTACTGTAAAAGTGAACTTTGAGTCAATTTACATATTGGAGGGGAAGTTTTAGTGCTCACAAGCTCACAAACTCTTGTCACGTATTGAGTGAGGAATGGCTTGCATAACTGCATGCATTCATTAAGTTTGTCGGCTGCTGCTGTCGTTATATACTCTCGTGTTGCATTATACGACACAAGCATAATACGAATGCCTTTTCGCTTCTACTTCTTCTTCCATATAGCATCGTGTACGTTACATTACATGTGGCCGCATCAGTTGGGTCCGTAAGTCGTTTTTCCTTCCATATCTAGACAGAATCAAATAGTTTTCTAACTACCGTTCGAAAAGAAAGCAGTATTTAAGTAGTGTCGGCTATACCCAAAGAAAATGCACTCTTATTATGTATAGTAATGCACACATATGCATCACTACAACTAGTTCCCGTATACGCACTACAACACAACACAAAAGCAGAATGCACACCTCTTGTCGTTTATGGAAATGAGACTGCCTGCCTCCTCGCCTGGTTGCTTCGGTGCATTATATGACCCTTATGTTGCGTAGTTTTTCAATCCTATTGTTTTTATATGCCATTGTACCATAAATTACATAGATTAGGGTCCAAAACTTCCTTCCTCTACACGTAACAGGAGTGGTACGGTATGCAATGTGCTCTCTCTGAGACTTGGGTAGTTCGTATAGCTCTCGACTTGGACACAGACTATATAGTCCTCTAAAGTCTTCCGGAAGGTCGGGTCTTGTATAGAAACCAAGGATTTTCCAGCGAGGGATTTTGGGAGGACGAAGGGTTGGAAGATTAATTGTCGCAGAGAGAGAAACATGCCATATTTGTTAGAGAAAATTAGTCTGCTGTATTATTATGGCCTCGAGTGAAATTGCAAATATCTCAAATGCAATTACTCTCCCAGCCTTATGACTCCAGCTCCAGCCTTAATTCTGCTTCGCAAGGCATTTCAAATTTAATATATCCTTTAAATAAAGTTCCAATTCTCCTTCCGTTTCTTACTCATACGTCATACGACATGACATTGGCATGGCCTTTTTAAGAATTGGCGAGGTTTTTTTTATTGCTTATGACAGACTCTGAAATTTTGAAGAGGAAATAATAATAAATAACGATAAAACTTTATTCTGGGTTTGAAAAGTGTATTGTCAGCGTGAAATGAACCCGTATTTATATTTTCAAAGGAAGTGATATGTAAAGTACCTATAAACATTTTAGTATGTTCGTCAGCAGCGATTTAGTTTTCTTTCATGTGGGATTTTCGGAATGCTCGTCATCATCCGCCGTCCACAGTCTCTCCTTTGTCACAATCGAATTTTGTCTGTCTGTGGGCCTCGCAGATTTTATTGAAATCCCTTGAACAAGCAGAAAGCATTTCTTGAAGTATAGGACAATGTAGCGGAAATCCTCTCGTTGCCCCACATTCATGTTATTAGATTTCTCTCCTCCTCGTAAATATGTTGTGCAATATCTTATCATGGGATCGAATCACTAGGAATACCAAATCATATCTTATCGTATACTTGTAGCTCATCCTTGTACTTATAGTCCTCATCCTCATATACACCGTAGTGTACCCTACAGGATCCAAAGCTGTTGTTCCGTAATCCACAAAAGGAGACTACATATCTCGCTTTTTATTTTGCATTTGAAGTTTTTTCTTGATGTTTCAATGCGAATGACTTCAAAGACAAGAATACAATGACAATAAGATGAAACGGATATGAATAACATATTTTGTGAATCATAATCTCCTATCGTTTTCGTGGGATTTTTGATTTTTTGTGCCCTGTGAGCTGTTCCTGTAAAAAAAAACGTCTGGTATCCGTCAGAAACACAAATCTCTACAAAATCTGCTGAACGGACGAAAATGAGTTTTTTAATGGTCTATGGAAAGTTGTACAAGCATAAAAGAGACAGAATTGTCCAATAATAATGATCGAATCCCAGTGTATTCTCTTGGTAGGAGGTAAAGTGTGAATGGATTTGCGAAATGCAAACTCAAAATGCGGAGACTTCCTGATAGGCGATCGTCATGCATTGCACTCATTCACCCGTAGGAATACCTGTTTCCTGGCAGATTTGTAGATTTACTCTACGTTACGTTACGTGGTAGTATTTGAAAAAGCGTAACCTCCTTTTTCTCTCATTGACAAGAGAAGAAAAAGGAGTGTGGGGAAGAAGATATGAGAGGGAAATGAGAACTTGTGTAGTGCAGCTAGCTATGCTATATTATGTCTTTTTTTGTGAATGTGCATGAAAGCAGGGATGAGACATTAAAGACCGATGTCATTGCAAATGGAGATGTGATGACAAAAAATCTTGGCAAGCTGCGAGGAAACATAACTATGTGGCTTCTTCGTAATGTATAGCCTACGCCAAAAACGCGTTAGGGATAAATGAAGGAGTTTCGCTATTTTGCTGGCTGAAAGAAGTGCATGACATTCTCCCAGTAGTTATTCAGGAGCAGTGTGACTCCGACTATTGGACTGTATCGTCTTCTTCCGCAGTGTTGGTCGCTCTTATTGTTTAAATAAATTAGATTTGGGTGCTACACTCCCAGTCGCATTCTTCACATGCTCTTCTTATGTGTTCTTGTGCTTTCCAACTTTTGTCTTTTACTGCTCTTCCGAGTCTCCATGAGTATGAGGACAATGAGCGGGGTCAGACAAGAGTTCCACTTTTCAATTAAGTACATCTTAATTAATGCTAAATTAAGACTATGACTTATAGGCAGGATTCGTCAACCCTTCATTTTTTATTTTCGCCACTACTATGACGTAATAACAACAACATCCGATTTTTATAATTTTTGCTTCGGGCTAGTTTTTTTTATGCATGGGGTATCTTTTATTGGCGAAATGTTTATTGGTGGAGTAGAAAGATTGAAAGGAAGGAAGAGGAATGTGGTATGCGAAATGTGCATTTTTGGGCTGTTCCATTATTATATTACACATACTCTTTTTCTCCTTCTGGTCCATGTATATGTGCTTGACCGAAATGTTGCGAAAAGAAAGAGCTGGTGGAAAGAATGAAAGGATTTTGTTGTAGGAGTTGTGAAGTGAAGACTGAAGATGAAGAGTCAGTCAGTGACATTCACATTACATCTTGCGTGCTTCGTTGCTTCCGCTGGCTATGTTGCTTATTTCATTTTCTGAAGTTGTTGGTTTCTAATAATATGAAATAAAGGGAGGAATGAATGTTGCAATTGCCACAAGTCAAGGCGAAGAGATTGAAAGAATTGCTGGAGCAAGTGCCAACCAGCTGACAGAAATTGCGAAGGAAAACGAAGAAAAAGGGAGAGTCAAGAGAAAAATCCGAAAGGAAGCTAAAGCTTAAGCTTGAGTGTGTTTCATTGAAAAGATTTTATTCTGTTGCGAAAGAGTCATTATTTTAAATTCTGCACACATTTTCTTCATTGCCAAAATGCTTTTGCAATTTTGGAATAGGTTCTGGGATTGGTTGGAGTGTCCTTGGTTTGTTTTCAAAGATTCCTAAAGAAAAGAGCTTTGAATTTAGAGATACATTGCGTTAAAGTTGTTGCGAAAATGGAATTTGGTTAGATTTTTATTTGATGAAAAACTGTAAAGATTGGTCACACAATTTCACACACAAAGTAAACATGGGATGGAATTGGAAGGTAAAGTTGGCCCGATGTCATTCATGCTTTTTGCTTTCTCTCAGGCTCTTGCTGGTCTTACTCTATTCAGCCGGCCTGTGTTCTTGTGTGCTGTTTGTAATGCTCTCCTTGTTTACTTACCCGCTACTTTATTATGTGAAAATGAAATAGACACTTGGACTCAAAGAATTCCACTTCGCTTGAAGTTTATATGGGATTTTCATCTGGTTAAAGTGTAAATACAAAAACGGATGATATTCAAAAGGCTGGAAAATGCAAGTGAACAAAGCATTAGGAAAAGGAGCCAAGAAGAAAAAAATAACATGTGTGTGTGTGTGCAATGCAAATGCAAACAATACTATTCATTTGAACCAGTTCATTTCTATTGTTCCATCCAATCCAGCTTTAACATTTGGGAACAATAAATATTTAAGTCTTGCATGTTCGTTCCAGAGGAACTTTTGATGGAAGTTGTTGTCCTTTGCCAGCACAAAACGTTTTTTTCAAAATACTTTCGATTTTTGTGCGCATTCGATACATTTCGTTGAAAATGTGAAACAAAATCGGTTTATCTTACTTAATGAGACTGACTGATTGAAATGGTCTTCTTTCTTCTATAGTTCGTTTAAGCCGGGATTGCTTTTTTTGACTCGTCGGAATTTTTCGCGTTCGAGTCTTCGTATTCTCGAAACTGAAAGATTTGAATGCGAATTTGCGTGCACAGTTCCGTAGGAAATTGTGTCTGTTCATCAAGGGAAATTAGAATAGAATTTTTGAGAGGATTTACGCAAACTGTCGGTTCTCCTAATGAGCAATATAATTAGAAGGGATTACGTTCGTTATTTTTCCGGGTGAAGATGATTAAAACATTTTGTTTTCAGATTTTTGTCCGGGTTTCCTACGTGGAGTTCGACGTACAGTCGTTGTTAGATTTTTGAGGTGATAAGAATTGTAGATGGAATATGGGAGACGATGGACAAAGCTAAGAGACGTGTGTGTACATCACTTTGTGTCATTTTTGATATTGACTTTGTCGTGGTTGAGTACCTAGTAGACTTTTATTCCGTGAGTGAGTTGAAGATCGATAGCTTTTTGGCCAACAAGGAACACAACACAACAGCTTAATATGGAGAATAGTTGAGTTGAATGATGCGTGCATGGCTTTAGCTTTGTTGTGAGTTGCGAGTGCATATGAAAATGAATTGTGTGTGGTGTGCACGCAGTTTGGACAAGAAGACGTTCGTTCGGTTATAAGAGTTTATTGGGAGTTGATATAGTAGTTGATAATAGGAAATGTATGTATTAAGTTTACTCAAAGAGAGACCCCAATTTAGTCTTGAGTAAATAATTCAAAGTAATATGAGTCAATGTCCTTTTGAATTTTGCAGGGAAATGGACGTGAAGGAGGATCCGTTTTGGTCTGTTTGAAACCGTAGATCCTCCGGCACTCGGTTTTGTCCACATAGGAACAACACGTTTTCTCGACCGTGCATATCAGTGTCAACACTAGCTTTCGACGACGACGACGATTGCAACTACCACACGTCGGCGAGAAATTGTCGATTGGAATCTTCTCCAAAAACTGTAATTAAAGAGGATGGCCACGAGTGCTATCAATCACGGGGAAATTCATCATCAGGTAACGAATGTTACACAAGGTGTTCAACACTCTGCTCAAAAAACACTACAGTCACAGTGCCATGTCACTTTTGTGCTACGTCATGTTGTACCATGTTAGGATAAAGCATAAAAGCGACAATATATGTTTGGTTGTGAACGCGGATTCCATTCCGCGGATAGTTTGGTGCATTTTTTTTGCGAGATTGGATGGCGGATGGCGGACAATAAAAAAAATCGGATTGGAAGTTTGTTTAAATGTGTGTGAAGCATAAGCATTGTGTTTGTAGATATGACAGCTGATTGCAGAGAAAGCATAATTATTATTGTAAATTGTAAGAATGCGGTTGAGTGTGGAGTGTGGACTCTTCATCTCTGCTTCGTTGTCATTGCATTTTGCATTGCATTGGAGTTAGTTGATGATGAGCAGCTGAAGAGCTCGTTTCCATTTGGGCTCGGGACTAGAGCTCATTTGCATAATGGTGAAAGCGAATGGTGGACAAAGTTGGGTGAAAACTCATGAGTGTTGATGAAGCTTGGTTCCCTTATAAAGCCTTTTGTTGTCTGCGTCTTTCTCTAAGTTATACAACTCACAAAAGGTTATTGTGGTGACAAGGTTTACTTTCCGGGCTTTTAGAGAAAAGCCAATGAGAGAGCACGTTGGAATTGGAACAGCCACAAACTCAACTTTACACATTACTCAAACAGCTCCAAAATGTTCTTTCGGCAACTTCACTTCACTCTCATTCAGAGACCAGAAACAACCAAACCAGCAGGTTGCTTTCCTCCTAATGGTGAATCTTCTGTCCGACCCGACCCGACCCGGTTTCTTGTTAATGTTTCTTTCCACTTTCCCAAAATGCGGTCTCATGTGTAATTTTCTTCTTAAAGTCTTGACGTGACTCTCCCAACTGCATTATCTTCATTTGAAAATGTAATACTGTAATCGTATTAAACTGAGGACTCCAATTCTCCGATAAGTGCTAAAATGCAAAAAATGCACTTTTTAATTTGTAAATTGGGTATTTACGAAAAAGAATTCGTTTTTTGTAGGAAGGTTAGGCTACAAAACGTTAGATTCGGTCAAGAAGTAGCACAACGTGTGATTATATTTGATCGAAAAGAACAATAATAATACATAGTTGTGAAATGGCAGTGCCGGGGCAGTAGGGCCATTGCGTGTGCAATGGACGTTGCATGCATTTCAATTGCATATTGTGAGATAACAGGAGAGAGAGCCAAAAGCGCAGCGTGAGGATCCTGTTTTGTTCAGTTGAAGAAGAAGGAAAGAGTGAAGATTGCGAGGGGAGAATTGCCTCGTATTGTTTTGTTTTGGGTGGGGCTTACTTTTTGGCCCTTTTAAAATAACAACATGAATTGCACGGAGACAGAAAAGAGAGAAATTAATAGGAACAGGAATCAAATGAGAAAGGGAAGCAGAAACAAGGCTTTTGTTGCNCTTACTTTTTGGCCCTTTTAAAATAACAACATGAATTGCACGGAGACAGAAAAGAGAGAAATTAATAGGAACAGGAATCAAATGAGAAAGGGAAGCAGAAACAAGGCTTTTGTCGCCAACATGCATTTCCTATTGCAACTCTGGATTCAACCAGTTCAGCATTTGATCGATCGTTGTGTCCATGTGAAATATGTACATCGTCACAAATTATTGCACCCAACTTGTCTTTTCCTGCTATTTGGAACAGAGGAGGACGACGGGATGATGAGTTTTTTCGCACTCTAAAAGTNCAGTTCAGCATTTGATCGATCGTTGTGTCCATGTGAAATGTGTACATCGTCACAAATTATTGCACCCAACTTGTCTTTTCCTGCTATTTGGAACAGAGGAGGACGACGGGATGATGAGTTTTTTCGCACTCTAAAAGTCCAAATCCAAGCGTTCATCCAGCTTTTTCATACAAAATGATTTTCGTATAGATGTTTGCAGTCTTTTATCATCATCATATCATATGCGAATCTCTGTGTGTGGTGTGATGCTGTGCTGATAAATGCACGAAAGGATGAGTACGAAGTTTTAAGTTCTCCTAAGATTTCGGGAAAAGGAACGTATAGTGGAAAAAGAAAAGTGTTATGTAAGTTTCCTTAGGAAGTAGTAATAATCCGCGGAGTTGAGATGCATTGGTGAAGATTAGAAGTCGTGTTATTGCTCCACCGAGAGTTCTCTACGGGAAAAGAAGGAAGAGAATGGACCTTTCCGTCTTGTAAACAAAGACTCAAGTTCAATTTCTCCTTTTTTCTATGCTCTTCCGACCCCATTTCATCATTACATTACACACTTGAAAGTGTGCAAACAGTAGCGAAGTAAAGTGTGCAGTTGAATTTTCCAAATAGTTCCCAGTTTGCTCAAAATTGAAACGTTGGCAGAGCGGATGGAGAATGAAGACGATGCCATCGGGTCGTAGCGTGCCAAGCTGATTTTCTCATTTTGTTCGGATTTCACGCACTTATGACCCTTATTTTGGCTTTTCAATATGAGCCTCAACTCCGAAAGCACCAAGGAGGAATTTAAATTAATATGCTGCAAGGGAGAAGCCAAGCTTTCTGCACAAATTCTATCACACAAAGCATGCAAAAAATATTCATGAGCTTGAACGTCCCTCTGTACAACAGCCGAACAGAAGAGATTAGGATTTGAATTTAGGCCATTATTCAATTTAATTTGTGCATTTTTAATGCCCTAATTTCTATAAGGAACCAAGATTGAGGAAGACAAAGCATGCAGCCATACAGATCAAATTCTGAACTTTTGTCTTGAGCATCCTCGTTAATTTATGAGGTCGGAGGAAAACGTCATAAATGAAACTCTATTCTCATGGAAATATGCCCTGGGCGTCTGAGGATGAAAATGAGACAGCAACGGCATCAATCTCATTGTCATCTCCAAATCTTGAGTACAATAATGCGACTTACGTTGTCCTATTGGGAGTAAATAGTTTTCTGTTCATAGTTCCGAACTTGGTCAAATGTTCTTTTTGTTGTTGTTGTTGCATCTCCTGGAAAGATCTGGGTCAAGTCAAAACTTTTAGTATTAGTTTTGTAAGTAATAGGATTGGAAAAGGGTGTAGTATAAACTTTGATTGGGCCGGTATTCTTATACCGAAAAGCGGGACGGGTAGTACTATTTGAAGTGCTCACAAGGTAAATGGAGCCCAGCCCATGCTCCTTCAACTTTGAAAAGAAGGTGAAGGGACGGGAAGGGTTCAAGAAAGGGCAAAATGGGATTTTAAAATGTATGTGATTCTAATTTGTAAAATGTGTTTGTTGAGTGGAAGATGTGCGATTAATAAGAGGTGAGTAAATACGAAAGGATGGAGCATTAGTTGAAGAGCATTATGACATGTTTGCAATAGAAATGGATGTTTACATTTGTATTGCAAGAGATTTGGCGAATGAGCACGACGAGGAGGACGACGTGCTCAGCACTCGGAAGATTTCTCCAGTGAAGGACCAAAAGCACAAGATTGTAGACATTTTTATTCTGCAAGGGATTTATGGAAGTGCTTCGTTTTTGAATGTTTACTGACGTCTTTCCGAGGTTTCTTCTCTGCTCCTGCTTCACTACACCAACGAGTTCGAGTTGAGTTCAGATTGAGAGGCTCAATAAAAACCACTCTTTCTGTGTCCACTTTATAAACGGGATGAGGATGAGGATGAGATACTCCAAATCCGTTCAAAAATGACTATAAATGGCAATGTATCCTGTGAACAGATCCAAATGTGCTCTGCTTTATGAATGACTTTTGAACGAATCTAAAACCAGGAACTGAAATGATGCTTTGGATTGGACATGTGGCAGATTCAAAAAAGCATCTTTTGAATGTTCGAACAAGCAGAACAGAGAACAGCATAATAATAAGCATCGTTTCTTTGATCATTTCCATAATCCGGCGGTGTACGACAAAATGACATTAGAATCGTTCAAATGAAAGCTACACTCAAATGAATTGTAGAACGTTGGGTATTGGTTTGAATAGAAATTGGTGAAAGCAAAGTAAACAAGTGAAGAGAAGTGAGTTTTGGTGGAGAAAAAAAGAGTTGATTAGTTCCAGAGGCAAGGAAGGTGAAACGGTGTTCTTGTCGTTGATTTGAAGAGTTAAGACTATTCCAATCAGGGAGTTTGGAGTTCCTCCTGCGATTTACACAAGCATGATAAATGGGCTGGAACAGAAAAGTAATGAAACGTGGCATAATGAAGGCCTGTACGTTCGCGATGCATGCATGCAGGCTGACTGGATGACCTGTTCCTTTATATCCCTTAAGGGTCTGTATTTTTTGTGGAAAAAGGCAAACCTTTACAACTGTGAGCATGAATAGAAGAAGGAGGAGGACGCATCAAGTAGATTTTCTTTTCTGGAGGTGGATGAAGCTGAAGCTGGCTGGAGAGAGTGCAAGTCTTTGAAGCAGTCAGTCAGAATAAGAGAAGATGAGAGGAGAGAATACGAAGACGTGGAGAACAGGACAAGACGAAGAAGAGAGAATCCCATTTGGAGTCACTCGTTTCTTTGTTCCGAACTTCATGTTTTCCTCCAGGGCAAATCACGACAACGGAGATTAACAGCTGTAAAAACATTGAGGAATAGACAACACAAAAAAAGTTTTATTGACAAAAAATTCATGTGATGGAAATTAACACTTTTTCCAATGCACGAAAAGATGCACTGTGAGACTGTGAGGCTTTTGTATCCTTCCACCCCCACGAGCCGGTCTAACTCATCTTTTTCACCGTGGCCTTACATCCGAGTCCTCGACTATTTTTAGGGGAGTTGTCTTTCTAAACTCACCACCACCACCGTCACTCACGCCGGATTGTGTTCCTCACGCACTGCGTACCTACACAACAACCCGAAGAAGAAAGCCTGCTCATTTCATTATGTAACAACCGGTGCGGTGGGCCCTGCTCTCCTGACTTGTTCGACACATACACACACGGACACTGATTGTTCGTCAATTGAAACTTATTAATTTGTCCAATTCTTGCTTGCTCGTCAGTACGGATTTACGGACGTGTGCTTGTGTGCACGTGTTCTCTTCATTTTTCTCTACCTTTGAGTCGAGTCACCGTAGGACGCCTCTCGCACTTCCTTTGTTCGACTTTTTTTGCACTGCTGATTTGTTTAAACGATCATCGCGGACACGAATCGCACTCTTAGCTCGTTTGTTCTAATAAGGAAACAAAAGACGAAAGAAGTTTTTGACAACTAACACTCTGAAAGTTTTTACTTGTTTTTTGAAAACAAGACCCAAAAATCCCAGAAATGATGTCTCAAAGGCACAGGCATGTTGGTTTGGTTGTTACAGGTTTTTACAGTTAGATGTGTTACGTTGAGCATATAAAATGTTGAGCTTGTGCTTTATTCTTTCTCATAATCTTTGGCACGGTTGGGAGAAATGGATCTCTCAGTCAGGTTTTCGGGTATATTGGTATATAACCCGATATGAGAAGGCAGCTGAGAGTGACGCGACACGGGATGTTCAAATGCTGCAAACGATGAGAACCCGAGAGACAGGGAGCGTAATGGAGAACGCGAACTTGCACTTTTTACCATGAATAAATCATTAGTTGTTTCCAAATAAAGACCTTGCAAAATGATTCTATTTTAAGGATTTCTAGCTAACTAACACGTCGCTTGCTAATGGGACAGCGAAAACGACAGCGACGACACTATAAAATGACAACTTTCCAAACCCTCGACTTTATTTAACTTTCCATTTCATTTGAATGCTTCTAGCTTTAATTAGTCGTTTGAAAGA
>JABASF010001363.1:0-23066 GCA_019776145.1 Harlomillsia oculata | reverse complement strand
TTCCTTTCAGTCCACAATCTAAGGAAATACAATAAGACACAAAATTAAGACATTTCCAAAACCAGTTTCTCTCATCCTCAAAAAAATTGAACTTTCTGTATTCAAATCAGGTTAAACAGTCCACAACGTTATTACACTTCAGGTGACGAAAAATAACTAGCATCATTTTTTAGTGTCTAAACAGATAAAATAACAGACAAAATAAAAGCATAGTCAAACTCACCAGTTATAAATTCTTATCGTGTGGAACCAAAATCTGGAACGGATGGACCGACCGACGGACGACGCCCATGGAAATTGTCCATTAAATTACGAAAAAGTACAACTTTTTATATATCAACGTGTACTACAGGAAACGGACTTTGAGATAATGCAGTCATTTGGAATAATCGGAATTAAAATGTAACCAAAAAAACAGTCAAAAAATTCGAGTTGACGTGGCGTGGTGGACGGCAGTCGAAATTGCACGTCCAACACGGAGGAATTCTCTATTCAAAATGAGAGGTTGGGTGAGGTGGCTTTTCTCCTTTGCCAAGCCAAGCCAAAGCCAAGCCAAAGCCAAGCCAAAGCCAAATCAAACAACAACGCAGCAGAGGGAAAAGTACAGGAAAAGATGAAACACGAAACTCGAGTTGTGTGTTTGAAATGGGACGCTGCTGTGTCCTGTTCAACTGGTTGAACCAATGAGAGTTTAATGTTTAATCTTGGTTTCCCCTTAGGTTGTGCATTTTCTGGGATTTTCTGGAAGGTTTTTCATGTTCATGCCTTAGCCTTGCCTTTGTTCCAATTCCAATTTTCCAATGCAACGAGAAACTTATTAAATTCATCATGAATTATCAGTTTCCTATCTGATCCAAGAGAATCACCGATCGATGATTGATGAGTCGTGTAATAACCACATTTCATTTCTTGCAGTTACCTTTAGCAAACTAATGGAAATGTCTGTTTTTCCAATTGCCTATTGTGTTTTGTGTAAACTTACGCTAGTTCTCATTTTTCAATAGTGTTTCAATATTGACCAAGTTTTTAGAGTGCCATGAAATAAGGTCTTGGAGTATCAACAAAAGAGCTTTTCTAATGTTCGGGGTCACATGAGATTCGGTTTCTTGCAAAAAGAGACTCGCATTCGGTTTCCTTCCTTTCCAGGAGAACTTATACTTTTAGCTGTAGCCAAAAACCAAGATTCTTAAACGGAAGCTTTTAATTTTCCATGTTCTACTCTCAAAGTTTCTTTCATTTTCTTCCGAAGGTTAAAGATTGTGGGAAGACCTTGGCTTTTGTGATGAAATAGAAATATACTGCCAAAGTTGAAACGGCAGTGAAAACATAGAAAGCAAACCATCAGAATACCAAACTGGCCCTGCATTCCAAATGTAGTTTCTTTGATAGAAACCCCTAATATCATGTAAAGTAATATAAATGGTTTGTAGTGGGCGGACTGTTGTTGTTTTTCGTTTCGCATTAGATTCTCAAAAAAATGCAATCTAATGCAAAAAAAAGCGGCAGTAATACAAATAGAATTCTAAATCCTAATCTTTCAAACGGAGCTTAAAGGTTTTATGAAAGTGTGCAATTGTGAGACATTGCATTGTGAGGAGAGGATATGAAATTGACGTTTGTAGTTTACGACCTGGAGGATGTGGTTTTGATATGTTCGTGGTTCGTCAACTAAGCTCTTGGCTTCTATGATACATAACATGGTAAAATAATAGAATAGTGAGCATTTTATGCTGGACAAAATCGTGTACGTAAGAGCCTGGAGAAAAAGTAGAACTGGATGAACTTATAGGGTTAATGGTACACATAGACTGGAATTGGAATTGCGTTTGGCCACGGCCACAGTTGCATTTTCGTTGTCGTCGTACTATCTCGTATCTCGTATAAAACTCGTATACATGCGAATGTAATGTGTACTAAAAAAGCCTTCTCTGACGTGTCTGTTATTGATCGTCGTCACTTCTTACACAGTCGCAGCTTCCCTTTCGTATTGATCGAGTGTGCAAGCGTCAAGTTCTCCAGCAGCTTTTGAAGCTTCTCTCTCCTTCTTCTCTCTCCCGACCTGACGTTAATCGTAGCAGACGTTGCCAGAGTACATCGGAATCCATTCTTGTACCATTTCCCTCCGTATTGTCCAGTAGCCAGTAACTTTAGTGATCATGCCATTGTTTTGAACTGATAAGTCGTGTACTAAGGTGAAAGAAGTAGGAGGATTTCATTTGTTTGGTGATATTTAACGTTTCGTCTCACAGTTTAAGAAATACACCGTGATGTCCTTATCCTCCTTGGGATTTGGACTTTTGATTCTTCTTACGGCCGTTTTGGCTCAATCTGCACCGCACATCTACTCAGGTTTGTATATTGTACACACAGTGTCATTTGCGTACTCCCACGTACTTGAATGCCTTTGCTATATGGTCCGCCTTTTATCTCAAGATGGTTTGTTTTAGATGACGGGTCATTTAGCTTTAAAGTCTTTGATTTTTGATTCATCATCATGAAAGACAATTATCGTCTGAGTTGCGTCAATAATGTTGGTTTTAGTTGACTTTTCCTTATTTCGTACTTTTTCCTTACCTTTCAACTCAATCATAAATTCCAGTTCCTTGGTTTGTATCAGCCATAAGTCTTAACATCATTCGTATTCATACTATATAAGTAAGAAACGACTTCCTTTTAAATAGCCACTATATAGCGTTAAGGCGTATAAGACATGGATTGGCAATGTCAAATGTTTCATATTGAACATTATTTTGACATTTAAAAGATGACGACGAAGAGGCTTTGATTGACAAATTAGCTGCACTAACAGCAGCAGCGGGCGACCGTGATGTATACAACAAACCAATCTTTTCTGACTTTGACCTTTCATCATTTGGCTACATGGACGATGGAGTGAACCAGGATTTGATATCCAAAGCTGCCCTGGCAAACATGCCACGACAGTTTGCATACAAACCGGACGATATCCGATTTTTCCTCCCAGCATCCCAGTTCGCTAATTACTTGCCGGTGGGTGGTGGCGACGATGATCTTGAGGAGAACGAGCTCCGGGAGGGCAGACAACCGGATCCAGGAAGTCTCGGTGTGAAGGAAACCTTGAAATTACCTGTGACACCTGATGTGACAGTGCAAGGACAATCTGGAGGATTTGGACGGCAGGATCCTGGCTATTTAATGAAGAAGAGTCAACCACAGCCACAACTGGAACTTCATGACACTGGCTATATCCCTAGTCATTTGAGGGCTAATGATCATTCCGTTGACAACATGGGAGTGACCGTTGAGAGGAATCAGTCCACTTTCTCTGATATTTATTACATTGGTAAACACACTGATTGCTTGCTTCCTTTGATTGCTTAATCTAATTAAGAAAAGACCTTCCTACAGCAAAAACTCAATAACATCCTGACTTTCATGTTGTCTACAGGTATTATTGCTGGATGTAGTGCAGCTGCTGTTGTTGCTATCATCGCCGCCGGAATTTGTTGGTACAGGTATTTCTCAGATATAAGCATGGCAAACCTCGTTTTGTTGAAATTCCATTGTGTCCGTCCTTCCTATGAAATGCAGACGCTTTCACAATTTCGCATGCTACCGTATTCACGCTAGTATGTCAAAGAGCAACCTTTTCCAGGAAGTATAAACTGAATTATTATTCCATAAGACTCGGAAACTAATTTTCAGACTGTCATTGCAATTCGACACTCGACTGTCGACACCCAACACGTGGCATTTCCTAATGAAACCACTTTAGCGTCATCCCTATCACTTTCAAAACCTCACTTTACCCCAGAATTCCCTTGAATGCTCCAACCTGAAAACAGTTTTTAGTAACCCTTGGTTTACAATTGAACAGGATTCATGAGAGAGTGAAAGCCGCGGCGGATGTGGATTATCCAGCATACGGAGTGACAGGACCGAGTAAGGATGTGAGTCCGAGTGGAGGTGACCGGAAGTTGGCACAGTCTGCCCATATGTACCATTACCAGCATCAAAAGCAACAAATGGCTGCCTTGCAAAAAGGCACTATGCAAGGAACTCAAGGATCCGCAGGGTCAGATGTCGAAAGTGAAGATGACAATGAAGAAGGGGATTACACCGTCTATGAATGCCCTGGACTTGCACCGGTATACTAATACTACTTTTTAAATAGAAACTTAATAACTTCGTATCATTAAAATTCATGAGCTTTTGTTAACTTTCTCCGCAGGCTGGAGAGATGGAAGTGAAAAACCCGTTGTTTCAAGATGAACCGACACCTGCGACTCCTCAAATAATCAAAACTGATGAGAACGGTGCTACTGAAGGAAAAGAAAAATGAAATTGCTAACTGGAAGAAAGGAACGAATTAATCCAATCATGTAAAAAAATAACAGCGCACTCCAGATCTAAAAAGAGGCGAAACTATAAGAAATTCGCTAATATATATCGTCGACATTCCATAGTATAATTGGTTGTAAATGTAATTTTTTTTTTCAAAATGTTCATAATTCTTATTTTCTGAATTCGGCAGTTTTGAAAACATAAAACAAAGATTGTATACCAAATATTATACGCAATATGACAAAAATCAAGGGAACCGATCTCTCTATATATTCCATATTAAATTAAATTGCAGAAAATATGATACAAAATATCACGTAAAATCTTGAAAAAAACTTCTGTGCTGGTTATACAAGCAAAACTAGAGTATTATAATATTAAAACTTCAGCATAGCAAACTGAACGCCGAACACATCAAAAACATGAAGACGATTCAAATATGAAAAAATCATCATCTTAAAAAAACTTTATCTCATATTTAGAATTTTGATCATAAATTATTAGAATATTAGACTTGTAAAATGTTTACTTTCGATGTTTAGAATTGTAACTAGAAAACTATATAAATTACACAAAAGTATTAGAAATTCTATTGTGTATCTCTTGAAATGTGTGGAGTTTTAGAATTCACTTTTGACCAGCAAGAAAAATAATCCCTAGCTGTGTTTTGAAAAACGTTAACAACATGAAAAAAGAATATTTCGAAAGAAATTCAAAATTGATTGATACTAAAACGGAGACCTGCAAAAACTATAAAAAATGTGGACATTCATAATTGTGATTCTATGTTAAAATGTTGATGTTATAGCTGTATTGATTTATAGTTTTCGTTTTCCTAATTTTATTTGAATTATTCAAAATTATCATCGAAATCATAAAAGGAGACATAAGGCTTATAAAAAAATTCACCTAACGAAAACAACTGTTGTTGTACCTGACTTTACATGTTTGTCTTTAGTTGAATGTGGAACTCAAAAGAAAGTTTGATTGAAACTAAATCAATATACAATGTAAAGAACAAATCTTAGAGGAAAAAAAACTAAATGTCTCAGTAAATGTAAAACTTTAGTTCAAAAAAGTGGTATACAAATTGTAACATTTGAGAGATTTTAAAAACAAAACAAGAGGTTTCAAAAAAAGGTGCACATTAGGAATTCAGTGAGTTCGTTGAAAGGACTTTTTGAGTACATTTACTAAATTAAAATGTTGGTAATATATACATTTTCGGTAAAAATGTGATGTGTAATAAGAAGATTACATTTTTAGCCAAGGAAAGTCCTTTATAGTATGTTTAGTATATAAGTTGTACTGTTAGAAAAAGCTTAGTTTTTAATTCGCATTTTAATACATTATTTACCGTTAATGTAGAACACCTTATATTTTTGAAGAAAGGTGAGAGCGGAGTAAAAACAAATTGCAGAGACATGAAAAATGCATTCAAAATGCATAAAATATGCAATGACAAAGGCCAATGAATGGACTGAGATGATGCCAGCTTAATTGAAAAAAGGAAACCTTTTAAAAAAATTGCACGACATGGAATGAAAATGAAACTTATCAAAAAAACGAATTTTCCAATTCTCTTAAAACCATAAATTATAAATTGCTTTTTTATGTGTTTTGCGTGTAACTCCTTTTTCGTGTGCTAAACATATTTGATGTTAGATTTTCCCTTTAGTCTCATGTTAGAAGACATTTTTGTTCAATCAGGGAGCTAATATGTTAAAACATCATTGTTAAATGCACAATTAAATTCGACTATCAATTTATATAGGGGAAAGTATGAAATTGTGTGTATCTGTTTCAATGTCAGTTTCCTGTGATTAAATTCACCGTGTCCCTTTAGTACTATTGCATTTGTTCTGAAAGCATTTGTCATTTCTTTATTCTGATATGCATTTTCGTCTAAATTTTTCATTTTTGCGAAAAATCATGCACTTCGATTGATGTCGACATTGGAGAACTCGACTGGGGTAATGTGAATCACGTTGGGTTGGATTCCCGTTCGTCTTCCGTAAGGGCAACCGTGCTAAATCTCCATGCCCACATAATGACAACAAACCGTGTGCATTTGGCAGATTTTCCCCGAATTTCTCGTGATCATCCGGTGTTTTCCATTTGAGCAATCATTTATTACAGTTATTGCAATACAATAGTGGTTGTATTTTTATTTTTATTCATTTGAGTATCATCGTACTTAATTACACAAAAAATGAGGACTTCAACGCTTTGGGTAGAAAAAATTAATTTTTCTGACAATGGGGACAATTGGTAAGTCACCCAACAAGGGAACTGAAAAATCTGTGCATTTGGACTGAACTTGCAATTCGAAAATTTAACTACTGGCATTTTTTGATAGTGTCTACGATCTTTGTTTTTCACCCGATGGAATGCAAATGATAGCCGCTGTTGGTTTACGAGTCCTCGTTATAAATGTACAAGAAGGCACGATTGTTCAGACTCTGAAAGGTAATCTCAAACAGCATGATTTCATTTCAAAAAGTGGAGACATTTTAGAATTATCATATTTAATATACCAATAATTTATTTTTATTAGGACATAAAAGCACTGTGTACTGCGTGGCATATGCGGCTGATGGGAAAAGATTTGCTACTGGAGGAGCAGATAGAAATGTCATCATCTGGTCGAATACATTGCAAGGATCTTTAAAATATGTGTCAGTCTTTTAACGTCATTTACATTTTACTATTAGCATCTTATGAGAAAAGTGGTTTACGGATTGACGACATTGTGAGTTCTAAAAATGGAAAATTAATGTTTACTCAACAGACACAGTGAATCCATCCAATGTTTGGCGTACAATCCTCAAACTCATGTGCTAGCAAGCTGCTCTGTGAATGACTTTGGTTTGTGGTCACCGGAGAAGAAAAGTGTGGACAAACATAAAATCCCGGCAAAAATCAATGCTTGTGCTTGGACTCCGGATGGACTTTACTTAGCTCTTGGTTTGGCGAATGGAGTTGTCTCCATCCGGACCAAAGTTGGTCCCAAAAAATTTTTCTTTGAGTCTTTTCAGCCCATTGTTTAAAATGTTTACACATGATTGCATTTGTAACATGTTTCACAGAGCGGCTCTGAACAAAACCGTATAGAAAGACCCGGGGTTGGCATCTCTGCTTGGGGTATAGCATGGGGTCGCACTCCGGACGATGGTCAAGATATGCTATGTGTGGCGGATTGGTCACAAACCTTGTCATTTTATAACGCCAATGGGAAACAGGTCCGAAAACGGGGAGAAACCTTATAAATGAATTATTGTATGAATTGCATGTTTTTAAAATTAAACCCGTGCTTTCTCCATTTGCTCAGATTATGGGAGACAAAAATTTAGGATTCGATCCTTTACGTCTCGTTTATGCTCACACTCACAGAGACTGTGAATACATAATTGTCGCTGGATCAAACAAAGCCTGTGCTGTTTTTACCCAAGAAGGACTTCGTGTCACTACTGTCGCCGATCAAGAATCATGGGTTTGGGCTTGTGCACTGAAACCCAATTCTCATTGCATGGTAAAAAGTCAAAGTTTTTAGTATTCCAAACACTCTATTCGGTCCTAAAAGGATTAAATTTACATGAACTTTCCTCTGTGCCGTTTTTGTTTGAAGGCCGTTGGAACTCAAGGAGGAGTCATAATGTACTATGAAGTTCAATTACTCGTTGTCCATGCATTGTACAAGTCATTGTACTCTTACAGGTAATCCAAATGAAAATGACCACGGAAAGTCTTGTGAATAACAATTAATGCTTGAGTTTTGAATTCTGCATTTTTGAAATCACGTAGAATGAACATGACAGACGTAATGGTTCAAAATCTGCTTCAAGACCTCCGATTTAGAATCAAATGCCGAGACGTTGTTAAGAAATTGGCTATTTTTAAGGATTCCCTTGCTGTAAGTTCGTATAGACACAAAAAATGTTATTACATGAAAGATAAGAGAGTCTGAAGGTGAATGGTGAAATATTAAGGTCTAAAAGTTAAGTGCTTTGAATGGGAATGGGTTTTGATTTCAGATTCAATTTGTTGACCGTGTGTTCATCTACCAACGTGAAACAGACACGGATGAATTCAAGTACCAACTCGTGGAAAAAATCAATCAGAGTTTTGAGTGCAGTTTATTGGTGATGTGTTCAGAGAACTTGATTCTCTGTCAGGAAAAAAAGCTACAATGTTTTTCTTTTTCTGGAGTGCGGCAACGAGAGTGGTTGTTGGAATCGCACATCCGCTACATTCGCTCAGTTGGCGGAACTAAAGGAAAGGAAGTGCTCGTGGCTGGACTCAAAAATGGACAGGTCTTGTCTTCTTTTTCTCTTTCAATCTTGAATTGATTTTAGGGTTTTCTCAGTTTGGCTAGATTCAACGTAAAAAATGTATTATGTTACGGTACTAAATTTTCTCAAGGAGAGTCGAATCGAAAACATGATATAATTAGTACCAGAGTAAAAGTCTATAGTCGGTAAGGTATGGGATAGGAAAGGGAAAGGGAAAACTCTAGAGTTCCTGAGATGTTATCAAATAATTGCTTTACTTGTTTTGATTGAAGGAAGAAAGTTAAAAGTGGTGTTATGCTAAATGTGTAATGGTAGACTTTAGAGACATGTTGATAGTCTAGAAGTAAGTCAAAATGTCAATTACTACGAGGAAATAAGCTAAAGTTGATTGGATGAAAGAGCAGGTCGTGAAGATCTTCTTGGACAACCCATTTCCGATTCAATTGGCCAAAGTGCCTTTGAGCGTTCGATGTGTGGACCTTAATTTGCTCCATACCAAAATCGCAGTTGTGGACGAGAGTTCGACTCTCTTCGTCTACGACGTGACGATGAACGAACTACTCTTCCAAGAAGCCGGGGCCGTGTCTGTCTTTTGGAACACGTACTGTGAAGATCTCCTCAGTTTCTCTGGCTTTGGAGTCCTCAACATCAAAGCCGATTCCTTCCCAGTGCATCAGCAAAAAATGGCTGTAAGTCATCCTCTCTCCCATTATTCTTTCACTTTCATGCCTTTCACATTCCACAAAGTTTTCCCTTGTGCCAATTCTGATTCATGACCATGTAATCAAGCTGACAATTAATTTTCCCTTTTATGTCTCAATTACTCTTCCCCGTCCCGTCCATTATTCACTTTTATGCATTTTGGTTACAATCATTTTCACTTTAACAGGGATTTGTCGTCGGTTTCTGCGGTCATAAGCTGTTCTCTATGCAGAATTCGTCCGTGGTCACTCTTGAAATTCCCTTGTCTGCTCCAATGTTCCAGTACATTCAACGAAAAATGTTCAAGTATGTAACAATGTCAAATGTTCTTGTACGTCTCAACCTCTTTTTTCCTCCGTTGATTTACGGTTTGTGTAAAGCAAACTTGGGACATTTTTGTCATTGAAACTTTGGAATGTAACATTCCTTACGAATTACAATGTCATCATTTTGCTTCACTGAGCACACAGTGCACAGCTAGCTTAAAAATCGTAACGAAATGAACACAAGAGACGAAATAGTGATCTAAAAAAGCAACAAGAAAATGCTTGACTAGGACAACAAACCAAAAATAATGATATCCGATGCATGTCTTTGCAATGTGCAGTGAGGCTTATCGTGTGGCATCCCTTGGCGTTCCTCCTTCTGACTGGAAAGCTTTGGGCTTAGCGTCTCTGGAAGGCTTAAATTTGACCGTGGCCAAGAAAGCCTTTGCCAAAACGAAGAATCTGCAATTTCTACGATTTATTGAAGAATACGAGGTAGCATTTCTATAACTTTCTCATGCTTTCCCTTATTATACCGTTCCTTACCATTAATTCAACGATGCCTCACGTTCATTTCTGCGAGTCTCGTATAATCGGCGACGTATGCAGTTTTACATTACTCGTATTCGTATAAAATGTAATTTTATACTCTTTAGAGTTCTCTCGTTACGGAAAAAGGACAAAAAAGTTTCCTAGCGGAAGTTTACGCTAGACAAGAACGATTTTCAGAAGCCGCTCGCCTATTCAAGGAAAATGGCGAAGAGCATAAAGCAATGTCCATGTACGCAGACCTTCGAATGTTTGACTTGGCTCAAGAATATTTGACAAATTCTGATTCCACGGACAAAAGTGATCTTATGAGACTCAAGGCAGAATGGGCCTCTAAAATAAATGAGCCTCGATCTGCTGCTGAAATGTATCTCGTGGCTGGAGATAAAATCAAGGCTATTGACATCATGGGAGAAAATGGATGGACTGATATGTGAGTAACTCCAATTTTATACCATACGATAGATTTAGCAACTCGTTCTAACGCATTATAGCACTTTTGTCAAAATGGGCATGCATATAATCGAAAGCATTACAGCATACAAATTGCCCTTGCAAAAAATGGCATATTCAAACTGTACCTAATGGTGCGAATTTACGTTTTACGTTGATAACAGCTCTCAAGAGTTGAGCTAACATTTTGGTTTCATTTCGAGGCGTTCATGGCTCATGCAAAGAATGTGTGTGCTTTAGTACTTTGTTGTAATAATAGTAGTTAATGTGAAAGGCGTGTCGTGTTCCGTGCTTATCAATCACCGATTTTCCGTTTTTCGGTTTTCTAAGGTTATTGGATTTGGGGAGAAAGTTGGACAGAGCTGACACTGAAGCATTGGCTGCTTGTGCTGAATATCTCGTTAAGCTGGGTCAGGTAAGACATGTCCCGTTTCGGACGCTAATTACAAAATTACGACTTTGAATTTTGTGGATATTTTAGTCGAATCTCATTTCGGGGAAAGGTCAGTAGGTCATTTGGTGTTCCACTCAACGAAGGATACTAATGCTAGTAGTAGTAATGATGTTTGATTCCGAAATTCTTTTTGAAGGTGTCGGCTGCTGCTGACATGTATCGACGTATAGGCCAAGTGGAAAAAGTGCTGGAGTTGTACGTGATGGCGAATGAATGGCAAGAAGCTTTTCTCATAGTGGAACGTCATCCCGAGCTCAAGAAATTGGCTTACTTGCCCTACGCTCGATGGTTAGCAGAAAACGATCGTTTTGCTGACGCTCAAAAGGCTTTTCACCAGGCAGGGTGCCCAGAAGAAGCATTTTTAGTGTTAGAACAATTGCTCAAGAATACCATTCAAGAAACGAGGTTTCATGACACTGGCTACTATCAGTGGGTTTTGTCTATGCAATACTTAGAGTTGGCCAGAAACTCGTAAGTTGAGAACTGAACTTTATCTACCGAAAAAAACTATAATGCCCGCTATAAAAATTATGCAAGGACGTTACATTTTGATGATTATGCATTTACCTTTTTTTTATTATGGTAGTGAAATTCCACAAGAGCAAGGAGAAATCATGGGAATATTTGAACTGCACCAGAAAAAAGCTGCAATGTACTATGCTTACAATTCCATTTATCGCTATAATGTGAGTTAAATCTTCAAGTTTCCCTTTTGCCCTTTTGACTTTTTCTCTTTCCGAGAAAATAATGGAAATTATATTCCCTGGAACTTGAACATCATGGTTTTTTCCCAGGAATTCAACGCCTTGTGACTTTGCTTTTAATTTTGTGTTTTCTTTTTACCATAGGATCAACCTTTCACTCCTTTCATGCCTGATGCTCTCTTTAGCATTTCTCGGTTCCTTATGCATGAACTCATGACGGAGACAGACTTGCCGATTTCCAAATTGTATAATTTTTTTTATTCTTTTAAACAATTCTTTTTTTCAAAATGTCACAAACTTGGATTTACTTGGAATTTTCTTACTTTTTTGTGCTACATAGTCATATTCTTTACACGCTTGCTAAACAAGCAAGAAGTCTCAAAGCGTTCAAGCTGGCTCGGAGTGTTTTGGAACGCTTGAGAGGAATAAAGGTTCCGAACAATCTTCGAGATAACTTGGAATTGTTGACATTGGCATGTCGAGGGGATAAATTTAGTGACACTGAAGATTTGCTGCCAATGTGCTACAGGTGCTCCACAACCAATCCACTCCTGAATCCCAAAGGGAATCGCTGTATTAATTGCAATCATCCGTTCCTGTATTCATTTGTTTCCTTCGGTTAGCAGAATAAGGCATTCCATGCGTTTGATCTGTGAGATCGTTTTGTGATTGAATTTTATGGGGCATTTGGAGACTCTTGAATTTTATGATTTCCAGAGGTGCTCCCACTTGTAATGTTCGAAATAGAGGATGGCATTTCGGATGAAGAAGCCATAGCGTTGTTAGGATCCAAACAGCCAGAAAATGGCGAGACAGTGGCAGTCATGGGGAATCGCAATGCGGAACGATGGAAAGAGTCAGATCATGAAGACGTGCAAATTCTTCACTTTGACGATGAAGAGGATGAGAATTCGCCGAAGGATCCATTCTCTCTCAAAACCCCTGCATTTCCGTCTGACAGTAAAAGTGGCTATGCTCCTGTCATCATAGGAAGGAGCTCTTTACGATCTTTGGAACCAACGGAAGTGATCGTTTGCAAATGGCCTCCACCACTCCGTTATAAATTCTACAAAAATATTCTACCAGATATGAGTATATCACATTGCCCCGTTTGTTTCAAGGTGAGCTAAAAAGCGAATAAAGGAGTTTGTTCGTGTGTGTGTTTCATTTCAAAGAATACACACGTGAATGCTTTCAGCATCAAAAGTAAAGTTACTTTTATGCTTCACATTCACACATGAATTCTTTACATAACTTTTTATAGTGACGAGGTTATGAAATTCGTCAAAATTCTATTTTTGAAAATCTGATTTTCCCTTTTCTTTCTGCCCTTTAGCTCTTTCACACGGATGACTTTGTTCTTCAAGTGTTGCAGAAAGGACATTGCCCATTTTGTCGAACACCAAGTTCCAGCAATAATAAGAACCAGAGTGACAGTCAAAGTTTATCTTGAATCTTACAAAAGATCTCCTCTTACGTCACGAGAGCTTATTCCTGTATGTAATTTCAATAAAAGGTTTTGTCGATGTTGTTTACCATTTTTACAAAAAAACTGATGTGTGGTATATCAATTTAAACAGAATAAAATGTAACACAATGATATATATATATGCTTTGGCACAAAAAATAGAAAACATTCCATAAATTCCGTCATGTATTGTAGCGTTATTTTTCATTCATGCATAATGCACGTTTATTCAATCCTTACAAAAAGCAAAAAAAACGGGATGAGATCGTGCAACTGAAGAAGTACAAGACAGGACAAATACACAAAGTGCACGTATACATTAGATTGTCGTGGTGCCATGTCACGTTTCGCGATAATAATTTATCATACGTTTCTGGCAATGGACAAGTTTATAGTGATTTGACAGTTTTTCTTAAGAAGTTCGTGCACACTGTCTCCTTGTAGGATGTTACGTTTGCACAAAATGATATGATACGGGTTAAGTTTTCCTCATAAGCCGTTTGTCCAGATTGGGAGAGTGGGCATGTCGCCAATTTGTCGCAAAAATTGCCGGCTCTGGAGTAAAGTGACATGAGAAGATACCCGGCCCATTTGCCAAGGTTTATGTTTGGCTCAGAGGGAGAATGCATGATTTACGAGTGTGGAAGTTGTGCTCAATATCTCACGGTTGTACTTTTGACTCTGGTGGGACACGAACATGCCGTGGACTGTCCACCAAAGAGAGAGAACTCGAACAAACTCGAAACGAACAGAAAAGAAGCCTTCAGGCTTTCTCTTTTCTGTCATGTCCCTGAAGCATTTTTGGAAATTTTCTGACCATGCAATGAAACGAGCACGAAAGGAAAAGCAAAAGTAGCCTACGAATATGTATAAATGTACCATACTATACGACATGAAGTAAATAGCTTGCTAGGTTGCGATTCCTAGAGAATGAGAAAACGCAAAAGTTTGATTGTCGTACGGTATGCAATGTCAGCCATTGTCCGAATGGTGGAGAGACGCTCCTTCTGCTCGGTTCCTCATTCCTCGGTTGCATGAATGTCTCCAAGAGCGGAATGAGCACGAAAGACCTAATTCCATAAAGGCGAGCAATATGAAGAGTAATGGGAAATAGGCTCAAGGAGCGGAAACGAACTGAAATATTTTGTGGGGAAGGAATTGGGCGTGCGTGGCTTTCACTTTGAGTGCAAAAGTAAAAGAAGTGGAAGTGGATGGAGAAATGGAGAAAGCAAACCCGAGAAGAGAGGAACGAAACAACACGGCGGCGCATGAGAGAGAGACTCTCGTTCCTATGTGTCTGGACAAGGTGAGATGTCCACGGAAGACTTGTACAGCGCCCGAAGACGACTCCAGCAACTGAGCTACTCCAGCAACTCTCCAACTATTGCTTTCCCCATCACATCTCTCAACTCAATCTCTTGCTATAGTTCACCACCTCATGTAGCCTGAATAGTGAATACTAGTCAAAATAGTATCCAATATCCAGTGAACATCCTTCTCTTTTACTCTTTTCTCCAGGAGCAAGCTGGAGCTCCCTCCTCTCATTTCTCCGCTGGCTTCTAGCTCTCTTTTCTCTTTTGTTCCCAAACTACTACCAAAAACTTTCCTAAGCCTAGTACCACCATTCGGCCTTCTAAAAGTATAAGACCTACAAAATAGAGTTGGATTCGATCCGACTTCGGGCTTCTCCTCCCATGGACTTTCTCCTCGTAGAATTCCTCTCTTGAAGAGCCGTCATCCTCACCGAACAGCCATCAGACATGGACTGCTTTGCACACACACATTAAGTCTACCTTCACATTTTTCTCTCTCCCCGCCACTTAAACCATTATTAGTCTTTTTCTCCCTCTTCACGCTTTCTCACTGTCACTTTTCACTCCGTTTTTCGTCCTTAGTCAAGCAATATATGCCCATAAAGTGTGTTTGTGTGTGTGTTATTGTGTTCAAGGCATTCCTTTTTACTTTTCATAACCTTCCACTTAACAACTTTCAAAAACAACTCATTTCCGTCGGCGCATCTTCAGCGTCTTTCATCTTTAGGCGTTTAGAAATACTTGTTTGTTTTGGCAATATCAACAACATTCCTCTCGAAAAACATCTGCTTTCCATCACAACTTTTCCTCAGTCCGTTCAGTCCGGTGTTGAGTGACTTTGACTTGACTCTGCTCAATCTATTCTTCATCATCAATTTTACTATTGTACAGTGCAAAATATAATATCGTCAATGTCATTCAATGTGTCATAAAGTCAAAATCTCAGAACTGTCCCTGTAATTAGATTCATACGTTCACGTTCACACGTAACGAATTTATTTTGTAATCGATTGTTTCATCCCATACTTTCGTTGGTGATTACTCTCTCAGTTCAACAGTGTCGAATGACACTTTGGTTCAATTTTTGGTGATTCCTCATCAAAAAGTTATTACGGAACATGGTGCTGCTTTCGACTTTATATTAACCGTGTACTAAATTGACATATAGCATTACTTCGTGCTAGAGAGAAAGCATTTTCCTTTCCCATATCCCCATTCCCATCACTTTGTCTTCTCCCGGTTGAGTCCATTGAAGTAATACACCGGAAATAAATTGGATGTTGACACAACTTCCGAATTGGACAACGCACAGGGGAAAGTGTGCCAATGTTGCACCTTAATGGGGGCATGACTATTTTGGATCCTGGAGGCACTGGCACGCAAATCCCCGTGGAGCAAATCACACAAGCCATCATCATCCTTGTCATTGGAGTCCTCATCATCCTCACCAATGTCATCATCATCGCCACATTCATCACAGCTCCAGGTGAGTTACATCCCATGGCATTTACATTATTCACTCCGTCGACACACTCCACGGGAGTCCAAAGTCCACATCCACCTGAGTTCCCTACTGAATATTTGATAGGCCTCCTAAGATTGTTATGCCTCACGGAACAATAATCTCTGGCCCTTTTCCACTCTTTTTCACAATACCTTTGTGCCAAAGTGTATTATACTACTATAGCACTAATAAAAAAGCACAAAATCCCCTAGAGAAAACAGAATACTTATCGTCCTCTCTTCTCTGAAAAGAGAGCCGCGGAGGAAGGAATTTAAAATATGATGATGATGTCTTTATAAAACTGGAACAAAAATGTTAAAACTTACATAAGAGGTACTTTGACATACCCGCTGGCATCGTCATCGTCTTGTCATGTTTTGCTACTATGGGTTATATAATGAATTAGTAAAATTATTGTTTGTCAACATTTGAAACAGAATCAGAAAGTTTAAGAACAAGAATGAAAGCAACTCCAGCATTGCTTATTGACTGTTTCTTTTTTATTTCTGTTGTTCAGGTCCTCGCGAAGTTTTGACATACTACCTGCTTTCACTCTCGGTCGCGGATTTGCTAGCGGGAGTACTTGTGGTTCCATTGTCAGTTTACCCGACTTTAATTCGTAATTGGATTTATGGAGAAGCTCTGTGTAAGGCGTCCGCTTACCTTGGAGCTGTGCTGTGGACAGCGTCCATTTACACTTTGATGTGGATGAGCGTTGACAGGTTCGTACGATTTGGGATTCATGACTTGAGATGACAAGGAAATAAAATCCACGTTGGGGATGTTAATTAAAATGCACATTATAAAATGATTAGATACGTGGCAGTTCGAAAGCCCATCCGTTATGAAGTAATTCAAACCCGGACACGCATCCAATGTTGGGTGGCTGTGTCTTGGGTGTCAGCCTTGATGCTCTGCTGTCCACCACTCCTTGGATTCAAAGGAGATAATTATGACAAAGATGCTTGTATTTGTCTCCTCGAGTGGAATGTCATGCCGGCATACGCAGCCACTCTCGCCAGTCTCATATTATGTATGAATATTTAATCAGGAGTGGATTGAAATTCGTTATGACAGGAAACATGATTCAGGTACATTTAGTTGGTTGGATTGAATTTACTTTGATTTGGCTTCAGGTCCGACGATAACAACCATGGCTTACACGTATTTCTTCATATTTGGTGCCATGAAAAAACTCAAGTCTGACATGTCGGGCATGGACAAAGAATATGCTTCCGCTCTGACAGAAACTCTGGCCAATCCTTCTCATCTCACCAGCTTCGTTCTCGTCGTCTTCTTTTGGATCACTTGGCTTCCATTCTTAGTCATCAAACTATTCGAGTGCATTACAATGTGGAAACTCCAGGTATGCAAAACTTGTAAAAAAAAAGTACATTTGGTAAAATCCCAAAGTTCTTAATTTGCCCCAAAATGACGCTTTCTCACCATTTTTCCATAATATCATAAAAAGTGATAGTATATTCGTCGTAAGTGCTCAAAAAGTTTGGAAGTGAAAGTTTTTTCACTCTCATATACTATAATAAAGTAAATATAAGACTTTTTTTTGCATGAAGTCAAAAGTGGAAATGAATCACGCTGATATTGAGATTTCCATTTTTTGGTTCCCTTTTAAGGTTCCATTCCTTCATTTCTCCGTCTTTTGGATGGGTCTGTGCAACTCATTTTGGAAGCTTCTCATTTACATAGCAGTCAACAAAAACTTTCGGTTCCAACTCAGAATCTTTTGTCTCTCAATTTGCTGTCGGACGAAAGGACGTCTCATCGTGCAGCACAATGACTAAAACATTTAAGCATACCAACCTACCAAAACACTAAAGAATTACTACAAAATGTATACAAAAAAATTTACATTTTCATCTTGTAAAGAACTTGCGCATTCATACAAAAACAACTTGCAACTTGCAACTTTTCTCATTTTTTTTTCTTTCTCCCTATGTTGATTCTTCATCTTGTTTTATTTAAAGATTGTCTTACTGCTCCGGAATACAGGGCAATATCAGGGTTCCTCTTAACCGAGAGACAAACTACACAGCAATACTTAAAACAATTAAATACAAAATAATGTACATTTTATGCGCATAAACATTGGACTTTCAAATTGGTTTGCATTATGGAAATGCACAAAAACTTAATAATGGTTTCCTATTAGCTACAATACTTTAACGACGAAGCAAAACTCGTACTTCCATGAAAAAACTAATGCTTTAAAATCAAGGATATAAGATAGGAAAATTGTATTGTATGTCGTACACTAGAAAATTAAATTACTTTCTACAAGAACTTGCATTGTCTGCGAAATATACTAAAAATTTAAAAAAAAACTTTTTTACATGTTTTCGTTAAAAACGTAATAACAAGTTTGTGTAACTATTCTTCTACGTACTAACAGGAAATGGTATCTTCCAGTTTCAATGATTATTAGCATTCGTACTAATTTCATGAGTCCTATTAACCGTAAATCGTTTGATATAGAAAAATATTATAACGTAATTAAATTAATTTGGTATGCTTTCTTCTTTCTTGTGAGTTTAAATCCCGGAATACAATCCGGGTACATAAGCAATATCGAATACACCGAAACACGGTCAAACTGGAATTGACGTCTATTGACTATATTACAAACTGATTCCTTAAATCCTTAATAATATATGTTAAACGTTTATAAGAAGTAAATGTTCATTATAATCAAAAGGATGAGCGAAAGGAAAGCGGAGGACAGTGTAAAATGTAGCAATATACAATGTATTAGTTAATAATGAAGGTTATTTTGTGAGTCAAAGTGTACACTGACCACTATAGATTTTTAATTTTGATCGTGTAGGTGACAAGCTGAATGGAAACCTAACACTGGCACTTTTAAAAGAGCTCTATAATGTAAAACAATACAAACATTATGAATTACGTAAGTGTTAACGTCTTACATGCAATCTACTAGCTCGATTCAACGTGATTTCATTTTAAAGAAATGAAAACTTCAGTCTTTTTAAACTTTGAGAGCTCCCTGAACAGCCTTTTCAAATGGAGAAAGTCAAACTTTCCCCTTTACTTAATTTCCTCGATAATAAAAACAAAAAGCTTTAGAATATCACTTAATCGTTTTTGGTGATGTATTAGGTACCTGTAGCCAAGAAAGTCAATGAATGTTAGTAAAAATTAGACAGGAAACGATGTTATCACTTGTCAAAAAGTAATGAGTTTAGAAACAATCACAAACATGTCCAAAAAGTAATAATTGTCAGGAATGCCATCCTTTCGTTCTAAACAAAGGAACGATTTTAAAAAATGTGGTTTTTAGCATGTTTACTTCTACTGAAAAAAATAATAACGTTTGGACAGGTTTTGATAAACATGAGACCTTATAAAAAATATAGCAAAACAAGAGTTTTTTGAAATCATTTACAAAACCATTAATATAGAGCAAGCTCTCAAAAGAATTGGTGAAAATGTCAATTGAAATGAAAAAATGATCACTCAAGTTTCCAGTGTGCACATAAATAATTTAAAAGTGTCTGTGAAAATCGCACTCACTCACTGATGTTAAAGACTTGTAGGATTTAGTGTCTTATGCAAATCATTGTGGAAAATCATTAGAGAGACTAAACAATCTGAACAACTCAAATTGTAATTTGCTTATTATTGTTGAGACATCCATTGTTAGTGTAAATTACCATGTAAAATGTATACAGTAGTGTAATTTGAACCCAAAAAACATGTTTAAAAAAGCACTGATATATTGTACTCAGCTCACACCTTAATGTAATGAAAAATAATTGAAAAATCAATTATTCCAGTCCATTCATATTTAAAAATGTCCAACAACCTAGGAACAATTTTGAATCGGATTAATGCAACAAAAAGGTTCATTCTTCATGATTTTTTTGTCGTAGTAATCCTTTAGTAATCATAATCACATTAGCACAGTCGAACATTAAATGATTTGAGCTTGTGCAAAAACATTAATAAATAATTGATATGCTCAGATTACAACTTTTAGATTCACCATGAAAATATAGCTTCAGCTACACTTAACTAATGCACTGCAAGAAATGTTATCAAAACAAAAATGGGCTTACATTATTCTACAAGTGACCCATTGTTATATTGTAATCCGTACCAAAATCAATTATTGAATTACAAATTACGGAAACTTCGCAAAAATCTGAAGACCTGAATAAATAAACATTACATCGAGCTCACAAGTCCGAATACAGTTTACATGAAAGGTTGCTAAAAAAGTATCATGAGAACAGAGTATAAATGATTTTTGTCTTTTGTTCACATTTTGGTTACAAAAAATGAGAATTAGAATTAGAATTATCTTAAGTATAACATTCTGTCTTCCTCAATTGCAGTGTGTAGTACACACGAAATATAACTACTAATGCTACTTAATAGCGCTTCTGAAAAAGATGTCAACGCGAATAAAAGCAATGAAATTAATGTGAATTATGTGTCAGTTGAGAGCACAAAACAGGAAAATATTGCAATAGAAATGGTTGTTGATAGGATTACGTAAAATATAATCACAGAGTGAAATGAACTTTGGAAATGTACAGAATTAAGTATAAAAGGATTACGTACTTAACTAACATTAAGCAATATCATCGTCATCGTGTATAAACCAGTCCAAAAATTACAGTTCAGGTAATAAATATTGTAATTTGCAATTTCTAGGTACAAAAATGTAATGGAAGGTACTATTATAATTGAATTGTTATAGCTTGTAGTATAATTCAATTTTGATTTTGAAAGGATTATAAGAATTCACAAGCCAATGAAAAAAAATGAAAGAAAGTACAGAATGAAAAGTTGTGGAAAGCATTAAAAAGTATTAATATGTGACAAATTATATAAACTCCCGAGAAAATAATTGTGATATTTGTGAGAAATATCAAAAAAACAAATCCCGAAAAGTATTGTAAGTGGCTGAGTTAAACTGCAAAAGTTTTGTGTCCAGAATGATGAAAAATGATGGGCGATTGCATTTTTGAGTTTATTTTGTGTAGAGGTACAGAATCGTAGAAAAAATAATCCTTTTTGAGGAATTTTTGCGAGCGTGAATGGAAAATTGCAAAAAAAGAACTGCACTTTAGAATTCACATTTTTGACAATTTTGAAAAGTATATCTATTTTATTGGAGTTTTACATTTGACGAGTTCAAATGTACGTCACTTTTCAACGTGTATGGAATACCTCATTTTTGAGTTTCCGATTGAATCGATTCTTAGAAATCTTCTAGACGAATAAAGCATCTCCTATATTAGAGAATAATACCAATTTACCAATAATACCTTTTAAAAAACTGAGAGCGTACCATTTGTGAGCTTTACGGGCAAAGTTGTTAGTTCTAATTTACTGTGTACGTAAAATGTTTTGAAAAATTCATTATGCACTTTTAATGATTCCTGCAATTTGCAAAAGTGGAGAAAGCGCGAATATGAAAACACTTTCAAAGGTACAACGAAATTATTTACTACAAAATGTCTGAATATAAATATAATGAATTATGAAAATTAGCCAATTGTTAAATTAATCGTTCCTGTGAATTTCTTCGTGCTACACTATTATTTGCCTGAACCTTAGAAATAAAGGATTTTTGGAAGAAAATACAAAATCAATATCATATAAGAAACATTAATTTGTGATTTTGATTTCTTTGTACAATTAGTTAGCCCACACGTGTCATTTTTGCATACAGATTTGGATTAACACTCATTTCAAAGACATTCTGACGAAGGAAGCGACGTTTGCTCTTCTGACGTTATGTCCTCATGACGCAGTTTGGACTTTTACTTTGTCTTTGTCTTTGTACAGCATTTTTGCTAATAGCCAATTATGCAGGAGCTTTTGCGTAGTTTTTGTTCTTCTGAGTGAAAATAAGTGTTTGAGTAAAATGAACACTAAAATGTATGAAGAAGAGAATTCTGGATTGGTTGGAGAGATTCATAAAGCGCCGTTGCAGAAGGTTCCGCTGCTGTTCTCCAAAAGCGTTTTCATGATCGGAATGCGAGGCGTGTGTGGGCTTTTCCCTGTAAGACAAGTGGGAGAAAGCACTCAATCCTTTGTCTCCGACAAATCCTAACTCATAAAACTCTGGTTTGTTCATTGGAATTCTGTCACATCTTCTTTTTACTTTGTTCAATCAGCTTTTCTTCCTCATTTGATCATAATATCAAATCAGTCGTCAATCAAGAAAGCACACAGGTACGTTGTTTCCTATATAATTGACACTGCATCCTGTATTCCGCATATATTTTTACTTTTTTTACTTTATACAAGAAACAATCACTCATTTCGCTTCATTTTTTTCATCATTTTTATTCAAACTATAAATGGCAATGTATGAATGAATTGACATTGAAGTTGTGTAAAATGCTTCATAATATGTACAGTGTGAAAGAGTTTCCGCGTTTGTAATTCTTTGGAGTCCATCATTTCTGCAGGATTTCAATTTGTATAGTTAATTATTTTGTTTTATTACAATAAGTAACAGCATTAGAAAAAGTAGTCTGTAGTGAAGCCGGCCAAGGTCACTGATTGAGATTGATGACGTAATGACGTAATGAGTCTTGATGATGAAAATTCTAGGCACTTTTATCATCAGGTATCATACGATTAGCGCATGAGCTTTATATATTGAAAGAAAAGAAAATCAAAGTCAATCAAATACGTAGTTTTTGTAACAGTCGACATCCAACTGGAAAAGTAACTTGATTGTTTTGAAGTAACTAGTGAAAGTACAGCGTAGAAAAGAAAATAATAGAAAAATCATATAATTTGAGTGAAAGGAGAATCCGGGCGAAGAGCAATTTAACACGCTCACGGAGAAGAGACGTGTGCTTTCTTCATCATTTTCTCTCTTTCACTTGAGACACGCAAATGTGTCTCAAAGTCTCAGGAATGCTCTTTCTACCTACGGTTTTCTTTGTGATTATCACTAAAGAGGGTTTTGTTTCAAGAGGAAATCCATTTGTAAGGCTCATGGTTAAAACGACAGAACGAAAAGGTTCTAAAAAA
>JABASF010001362.1:0-23068 GCA_019776145.1 Harlomillsia oculata | reverse complement strand
AAATAATACTGCGCATAAAAGTGATTACTTCCCTCGTGGAAAACCGAAATGATAGTTTTGAACGGATTGTTCTATTTATAGTATTTATGTCCTTTTGTAGATAGATTTACCTATTTCGAGCGATTTAAAATTCTCTTACAGCCTTTACATTACACGATTACACGTTACACCAATGCCTATTACTATTTCCCCTTTACACTGCTACATTGCATCCACAGTTTCCACAGCACAGCCCAAAAACTTAAACTACCCAGTAATCAGCAATACTTTATTCTTTATTATGTGCCGTCCATTTACTTTTGTACGAACTTCCTGTACCTGCTGTACCTGTATGATATTATATCAGGCGAAATGATTAAACTACACATTCTTTTTATTAAAGAACATACAAAAGGGACAAAGTATAGAAACTTTTCAGTACGGTAGGTAGGAAACTTCAATTTCATCTCAATTCAACACCTTTCTTTTGAGTGCAAGCTGAGCTGAACTTTGCACTTGGCTAAATGCTATTTCTCGTCAGAAAAACCTACAGAATGTGTCCCTAGTCAGCACTAGACTCTTGCACATTTTTATAGTATATTAAAATTGCCTTCCTGGCGAACTTACATTCATTCTAGCATAAAACTACTTTCAATTCCACATAGGAAAATAACCCAAAAATTAGGAAGATGTGTACAGAAAGAAAAAAAAGTCAGTGAAATTTTCAGGCCTTGAAGAACAAATGAAACAAATTGGCTCTTTAACATTTTATTCAAAAATATACATAGACGCATGAAAGGAGACGCGAAATCATCAATGATCCTTCACCTCCGTGCAGTACGCCTTGCTACTATTTTTGGATATTATGAACACGGAATTCAAAATTCGGATGGAAGGTTGACGAGAAATTGACGAAATTCCCCTGCTGCGTGAAGAATTAAAGGAAACGGGTTCAAAGGAAAGTAGCCTTGTGTTATCTTTGCTGTGCAACAGAAGCACATTGTGCATCTGTGTGAAGTTTCTGAATGCACCAAAGATAAAGATGAAGGCGATTGACTTTGTCTAAACTCAAAGTCTTGAACACGCACAGAACAGCATGAAAACGTTGCATCAGATGCACCCTCAGTCTTGAGTTCTTTTTACTTCTTCTTCTGGTTCGACTTCAGACAGCAAACAAAGTGTCTTTCAGCCAGATGTGTACTGTACATTGTACATTTAGTACCGCATCGGCACAACTGCAGGACACAGACCTTTTGCCTTTTGCGCTTTTCATTCTAATTTCTCAAAGACGGAACAGAGCCGTAAAACAAAGTATAAAAGAGCAACCGACAATCAATTGCTTTTTTAACTTCATGAAATCTACTATAGTCTCGCAAAGGATTGAATCTTGAATGATTCTCTTTACGGTTTCTTGTAATACACGACTTTTATTGATAACTTTAATACTCAAGTCTGTAAAAGCGAGAACCCGAGTCGAGATTTCATACGTTGACTGAAATGCAGCATCAACAATCATCATTACAATTAATGATGTACATAAATCTTCAAATGAATCCATTACGATACAGCTGCAGGGAATCATTCATACGTCATATATGTAAATCAATCATCGTGTCCTTTGGGTCTATTGCAATTTCATTTTCATTTTTGTGAGTAAAATGCAAAGTTGTTGGCAATGACAATTTGAATATGGTTGGCTCCATTCTTCAAGATTTCAGCTGTCAACATAGTAAGCGTTTTGGTTTAGAAACTAGATGTCTACAAAATGTGATTAAGAACAACAAAACTGCACTTCACTAAAAGACTCAGCCATTCTGAATTTTCTGAATACCCCAATTTCAGAGATGCTTGTAAAAAAATTCCAGGGCACACGCTTGAGTCGATCTGAGATCTCATCACATTACTCACATGAGATAAGAATGAGAGACCAATAACATGGCTTTCTCTATTACATTTGTCACTATTTGAAAAAGTGACGGAAAGAAGAGTATAAAGAGAATAAAGAGCGAAACCACACTCGTGCAATAATTTTGATTGCTTGAGTAGTGAANAGAGCGAAACCACACTCGTGCAATAATTTTGATTGCTTGAGTAGTGAATTCCTCGGACCAGCTTACTGGGTTACTTACATGTTGTATAACTTGAGAACATGGCAGAGGCACGCGAAACAAGAAGTTAGTATTATTTTGTGAGTGTTGTTAACCCAGGTTTTTCTTTTTCCCTGGAGCCGAAACATGAAGCACTTTATGCTTCGTCCGCGTTCCACCCCATGCAGCGTAACAGATAAATTTTACTGCAGTAGTGTGGAAAAGGAGACAATGTACGAGAAGAATTACGATGCTCATAGCTCACAGAGCAAGCGACAACTAATCTGGCTATAAAATTATGTTGCAACTAAAGGAGTAATAATCACATGGACATTACGTTGTAATAAAACCTTACTTACATTGCACTCAACCCTACTGTTCCTTTGATCTATGGCCTTAGGACTTTGAGTACACAATTTACGACAGCAACGACATTAAAAGGGCAATCGGTCCCGGCCCAAGAACAGTTAACCCGAAAATGTGGAGGAAGCAACGCAACGACCCGCCAGCCTGAGAAAAACAGGGTCGAATAAAAGGGGGCAAAATTGGACAGTTTGTAATGTAAAGAATTTAGTTCAGCGTGTGAGTGTGCCAATGGAACTTTTGCTTTCTCAAAAAAATTACAAAATGTAGTGTACTTATACAGCCAGACTACTGCAAACGACAGGATAGAAATATCCGTAAACTGGAATGAGAAACTTGCTGGGTCCATCCAACATAGAAAATGAAAAGAATGCGTTTGTTGTATTCCCTTATTTCAACATATACTGAGAAACTGAGAATTTCTGAAAAATAGTTTCATTTCCGCTGGGAGAGTGGAAGATCCGTCACATTACACAAGGTCGTGTCATGAGTGCGTATTAGTTTCCAGTTTAGGGAAGAAGCAATCTATCCTCTCTTATGTTTTATTACCAACTTCCTTTCGAGTTTCCTGTAAGTGCTCCTCTCTTTCATATTCGTTGTCTTTAGTCCCTAAAAATAAGACTGTTTACGTTAGGATTTGGAGCCATTCCCTTAAACCAAGTTTTTTATAATTCTACTGAACCAGAATAAAGTCAATAAAGTCAGTAGTTAACTTACCAACTTGTACCTCGGGCTACTTGGAAGACTGATTTAGGTACATGTCTTTTTACTATTTCAAATTTTCTTTATTTATTCCTGGCAAGTGAAGGCGGACAACTAATTAATGTCAATCAGAAACGTTACAAAAATTGCTCACCACACCACATTATTCTCAAATCGTTCAGTGAAAGGATGTCTTGTCTTTATCCGGACAGCCAAAAAATGATACGCATAATTTCCAGCACAAAAGAATCAATTAGGTTGAGGCAGGCTTTATATAAGGAGAAAGACGAAGAACTGGATAAGAATACCGATTTTGCGGAAGGACGTCGACGTCGTATAAGTTGGATGGAATGACACAGTTCCATTCTTCTCGTATTCTGCAGATCGAAAGGAAAGCAGAACAGGAAAGGAAGAAACGAAAGGCTCCAAATGAAATCTTCAACCAGAAAACATTATTTGACGAGGGAAAGCAATTCAATTAGTCCACCAGTCAAGCCCTGATCTAATTATGGATCCTCTTTGCCACAACTGTCCAAGCAACACAAGAAAATGTTATCCAAGACTCTGGGTTTCTTTGACACAGTTGCTGACCCAAACTCCAAATCCAAACTCTTGAAAAGAGTTACGAACGACAGTAGTATCATTGATTGGCTCTTGTTCGCCTTATTCAATCCGGGACAGGTCACAAAACACGGTATAAAATACAAATAATGCATTCTCAAATTACACAATCCTTTCCACGAAAAGCATTCATTCAACGACAGGACTTTTGTCAGAAATGGTCACAAATGAAGTTAAACTATAGCATACTGTTGTATTTCCAAGCAATTCTTATCATTAATTGGAAGTACTTTCTCTGGTGTTTAAGTTATCCAAATGGACTGGAAAAAATTTGATCAATGGGCTGAACTGAACGCTGAACCAGAGCTGAACAACTTCCGCGCAATCCAAAATAGAACTTAACTTCCAATCCCACGTTTTCGGATCTTGGGGTCCACAACAGAATCCATCAACCACATAACTGGCATCTTTAAGAATATAGTACCTCTTACTTAGAAGGAACAACAAGGAAGCCTTGGAAGACACAGTAGAAGTTCGAAAGATAAAAGACTGAAAGTGGAAGTGGAAGAGACTTGTGTCATGTCGTTGTCGTATGTGGTTGTGTTTAGTGGAAAGGACGTAAAGTAATAAGCATGGTTGGTGTTGGTGCCGGGAAGAAGTTAGCCTGGAACTGGAACCCATGAGGAACAAGATACACAGAGGAACGGAAATATTTACATAATGTCGTAGACTGTTGTGTTTGTTCTTCTGCTCGACCCATTTGTTGAGGTGCGGTTACTCTCGTCGCTCTCTGAAAGACTGGGAAATACAGATATGTGTAAAGTAAACGAATAAGAGTCACTCGGGCTCTACAGCTCTTCATCATAAACTAACACTAACGCATAGTGCGAAAGTTGTGAGTAATACTGCCATAAGGCCTCCAGTCAGTTTCTCTCCGGAGAGTGAGAGATTCTCGGTCCGACACGACTTCAAGACACGAGAAACAAAGGCAAAGGCTGAAGACAAGTGAAACCTCAAAGCGGATTATTTGCACAGGGCCACAACGCAACGTCAGCGTCCTCTCAAAGTTGCGTACATTTCCTTTATAGCTAACCGTCTCTCTTTCTCATCTCATTCCCATTCCCATACTTGCTACAATTTTCCATATGCTTTCTCGTCCTTCTTCATGTCGTTTCCAAATGGGTTCTTCACACCAAAAACTTTACGAACTCTCATTCATACTATTCATATTTCACCATTAAATTATCCTATCACACAAGCTTATTTCGACACAAATTCGTCGAAACATTGGCCAACTATTGGACTTAAAACGACTCAAAGCAAAAAGCTAATTTTAATTTTAATAGAATTAACATAAAATGTGTATCGACAGTTTACTTATACAGGCATCGAAGTACCCAGAAGTAATCATTTTATTAATTACCAAATCAAAAGTTGAACAAGTGTGAAACGGCATAAATTTTTTTTCTCATTTGTGTATAAATGTACTCTTTTTTATCATAAGCTGTTTCGAGCTCCGGTTTTTGTGGAATTCCACGTTATTGCTTTTGACGAAGCGGCAACGGTCGCGGTCGTAACTTAATTTAGCGGATACCCTCTGGACATAACAAAAAATGTTAGTAGTTGTTGTACGCAATACACCCGACTTTTTTGACATGAAATGGTGAAGTAGCTTTGGCTGTCATGAGATTCGCAGATAAAGATAAAAAGATGAGACGTAAGATGCAGCACATGCAAGCGCAACACTCCTTGTATTTACATTTTACGTAGGAATTAATATACAGTAGAAGTAAATGAGTGAGTTAATTATGAATTCTAATTCTATCAGAATTTGAATCTTGAATAAGAATTAATGAAAGAATTCCAATTCCACGTAATCAAAGTTGACTTAGAACGTCGGCCGAAGGGGATCATAAAGTGAAAAAAAATCCTGACGCTTTCTTTCGAACAGGATTTCCTTCCACTATGCTAATGAATGGAAGGTACAAGTCAGCTTTGAGGTTTCTGGCAAACAAAAATTTTGTACAATACATTCATCAAGATGTCATCAAGATTACCATTCATTTTATTAAGAAAAGAATTACAGATTACCCCTTTGTCTAAAATTCGTTCACTGCAAAATTTTTAAACAGGTAAATTCTGTAGAGAAAAGTCTCGAGTCAAACAAAGCCAGTGAATTGTTAGGCATGGGCTGAAGCAAGACAATTCTCTTTTGCCTTGATGTGTGTACGTGGAGAAAAAAAATGCTTTTTGAATGTTGCATTCAGCCTCCGGGAAACTAAGAAAGTATACAACAAGATCACCAAACTAACACACACGGCTTGTCTTTCACGCGCTAAGTTGTTCATGTTCAGGTATCTTTTATATATAAAATAATAACAAAAGACTGATAGAAAAAGGACAAAGGATGGTGCTGAGAGTACTGCATGAAACCTAACTTTGAAAGCATACTTCAATCCAGTTTGCCTTCGAGGATTCATGTTAAAACCAAAAAATGCCACGCTGGAACACCGAGGAAACAGCCTAAAGCACACAACGTAGTGTATAGTGGTTTCTATTCTATTAAACTAAACACAGTTTGGCAAAGCACGGACGAGATGCGCACCTTCCGTCTTTTGCTTTCCTGGTCTTCAATTTATTTTCGTATTCACACAAGCTCAAGAAGACTAGAATGCTTATCCTGTCGAGTTCAAGAACTTTTTCATCATTCTTCTTTCTGTGCTTGGAGTACTTCAACCGAACAAAATCGGGGTTACCCTAAACTTTACAAAAATTATGTAGCTCTAGAAATCTTAGCAATTTAAAACTATACAAAGCTACTAATAATACTATAAGAATGTGAAGATTACTTCAAACAAGGAAGCGAAAACCGTGGAAAGTGGAAACGTTTCACAAATTGCGTTTAAATCGCTGCAATATAAAAACAAAGGGCTTTTTTATGTAAACAATTATTAATTACATCAATTTTTGTTGAACAACTCAACACATTCGTTTGTGTAGGTCCGTCATCCCATTCTATATACTCTGTAAGGCACGGAACAGAATGAGTATGCGTAGGAACCTTTATAGGTTAAACTTAATTAAATCGTCATGTAATTTTGGCAGTTTGGATTTGCGTCGAGGATAAAAAAAAGTCGTGCTCACCGGTAACTCATCTCATTGCCTGTTATATTTATTCATTCTCTACTGACAACATTAATGGACAAGAACCGCCATCGGAAAGAGAAAGCAGGCAACGCCCCTGAGTTGAAACACGAAAAACAAAAAGATTAACATTTGCCATGCCGTCCCTCATTCAAGGAGATAAAGGTGCAGACGTTTATTGCCCTCGAACCGGAAAATTTTCTACAGCACTTAGATTAAATTAGTTTGCACCCGCCGCACCTTCAGGAACGAAATGCAAGCATCCGCCTACACCCTACACTGTCAGAGTCATGGCTACTGCAACTTAAATGGGAAGAGTACATATGTACAAGCTTCAAAACTTCAAAGCATGCAACACCCTTTATAGATAAAAAAGGTTCATTACACGCTGAACTACCGTATAATTTTGATAGGGTAAAACGGGTAAAACGCAGTTTGTTGATCTTCCAGCATGTTTTTTGGGCTTAAAGTGGCGATGCAGATAAAGATTTGAAATGGCTTCTTCTTTCCTATCCGCATCACATAATAACAGTCGAAACGGATGGAAATCAATGGCAAACGGGAGTAAAATGCGAACAAGAGTTATAAACAAAGAGTTTAGATTAGGCTGTGTTGTATTTCGGAGCATCGTGTCTGTACTTTTTAGTATTAGTAGCAGTTTGTATAGGATTCATTGGTAGGTTCGAGTTCGACAATAAAGGAAAATTTATGTAAAAGCTATGAAAAGTAATAGGAATTCGGGTATTCCATGTTGACTAGAGATGCAGTTTTAGGATAGCTTTCAATGTAAACAAAGGGATGAAGAGAGTCGGAACGTGAGTCAAAGTGGCGATTAATGATAAGGTCAATAAATATTCCAGATAATGTTGATTATCGTTTAATCCAACGAGGAGAGGAATCAAACAGGCAGAGTGGTGGTGGTGCACACTGAGGTATCTTGATTCTTGAGTATTGAGAGAATAACAACGCCTAAGAGCACACTTCACTTCACCACACTTGCGGGATCTGGGTGCGGTTATCAATAAAGAGAAAGTGAAGAATGGAAAGGGAAACTGAACTGTTTGCTCAAGCTGAGCAACTTCACCACATCAAACATCTTCCAAGATGGAACGGACTTTCTCGTTGGCAAAAAAAACTCTTGCAGTAAACGATAACGAAAGGATGTGAGTCAAACGAGCGAGGAGAAAAAAAATTCAAAGGGCAGTTGAGCACTGAGCAAAAGAACGTCCGAAGAGTTTCAAATCACACAAGAAGAATGAAAAAGGGGAAAGACGAGAGAAGGAAAAAAGCAAAGTCAAATATCGATATGCTCTGTCCTTCCATCCTCAGATTCAAGTAAAAAGCCAAAGAGTTGTAATATCCACGTGCCCTAACGAGAAAAGTACTATATCCTCAGTTTGTCTACAAAAATCTGATGTTGAAAGTAAACGGTATTATTGTCGTGTCTAACAGGCATTTCTATCACGCTGTTGAGTTGGAATTGGAACGCACTTTAAAGGGTAGTTATTATTACTATAGATAGCGGGTAGTCATATAAGAAAGAATGTGATACCTATAGCCAAACACGCATAAAACATCGTACCATCCTCTCCATAGTTCTTCAATAATAATGGGTGTTTGAATTTTCACAAACTTACTTTCTCAAAAACTATCTGAATGAAAACCAAAGGACTCAAGAAAGCGTTACAGTTTCCGGAAGTGATTCCATTGGTCAGTTTGCAGTACCCAATAAAAAGCGCAGTGTCACAATACCCCAGATGATACGGGCGGAATCTGAACGTCCAATATATTGACAGGGTAGGTTTTCTCCCTGAATCTAAAGCGGTGGAAACCCGTAATCCCAGAATCCCAGCATGCAGAGATAGAATCAGGACTGAATAGGCGGAAGCATATGGATCTTACTTCCTCTTTTGGAATAAGTTTACGAGCAAAAACCAGGGATTTTTGAGGTTAGTACTCTTCGAAGGTTACACAAAGAGGAAGACAGCAAGTGAGTTGGAATGTGAAGAAAAACGTGCAACTTGGAAAATAGCAGTGGCCGATTGCTTAAAATAAAGAGAAGTGAACTGACGACCTACGAAATGGCTGATAGCAATGCCTCAACAGAGCTTTTCTGCAAGAGCAACGCATCAGAAGAGAGAAAAGATAGTGAAGAAGTAGCGGGATATACAGGGCCCACTGGGCTGGGTGGAGTCCTACTTCTCTTGTCCCACGGCCCAACAAAAAGAACGACCAATTTTAGTCTTTCTTCTTTTCAAGAGCGAAGAGAAAAATCCTCTCTTTCTCTGACACACAAAACATTCATTTTCGATTCAAGTCGCTCCAGGCTCATCCTCCAGTCTAGCAGAACGGAAGAGAAAAGGAAAAAGCCTCTTGGCCAAATGGTTCAGCTGTATAACTGTTTTTCTTAGGAGAACATGACTGGAAATGGTCTTCCCTCTTGTACTTCCGTCTTCAGCTTCAAACAATGTTTGTGACGACCAAATCAAAATGATTGCAAAGAGGTGGACAGCACGAACAAAAAACACACAGCGTGACACAAAATGACTTTTTTCACGCACAATGAAAAGAAAGTAAGATATGCTAGTCCAATGAGACAGAAATGTTACACTAATCGTTTTAAAAACTGCAATATAATATAATATTAATAATATACTATAAAAAGGTTAGTGAAAAATGAAATAGTTGATGTAATCGATTAAGTACTCTCCTCCATTGTAGCGTAAAGAACCTTTATTTCATATTTATAAGCATTCTGCTCTGTTATTAGTTGATTTATAGTATATAACTGTGCAAAATATGACGATATTGTCAAAAACTTACAATTAATTGTCATTACTCGCGTATCACCTAGAAATCATCAAACGATGACTCAAGTTCATCAGTCTTGAGGTTTCAAGAACACTTTAAGTCTTAATTAAATTCATTAGTAATAAAGACTAGAAACATTACAGATCAAAGCAACCTTCATTATATTGAGAATCACATTTATCTAACAATAACAACGATAAGAACCTAATACATCAGCGTAATTGATTTACTAATTGAGTTGAGACCTTAAAAACAATGACTTTGAGGTAGTCAAGTACTGAGTATAGTTATTGTAAGTTACAGTTTGAGTTGAACTTCAAAGTCTAATGTGGCATTCCAAAAGGCGGCTTCACAAGTATAGTACGTTGAAGTAATTCCGTAAGATCCGAGATATATCGGTGCTCAGCCTGCAATTTCAATAAATTCATTAGTACACTCACATCAACATTAACAAAACATTGAACACTAGAGAGCATAAACACCACTTCCATATTTCTTAGTTAAATGCCAAACAAACGTCACGTTTGCCAGAAAAATAATGCGCAGTTTTCAATAAACATTTTGGTTTTGTTTTTAAACTCATTCAAATAGTAGACTTTAAAGATTACGGAAACAATTCGAACCACTCGCGAAAACTATTTTTAGCTTAGACCCCTCATGGCTTTTGCCTTTGCATTTCCACCCGGAAATAAAAACAGGATTATTCGAAGAAAAACCTTGGACCATGAACCATTTCATTAAACCGGAAGGAGAGTTGCATTGAGGCTTCCGACGTTCCGACCACAACGCATTCTAGATAAATCTTTTATTGTGTGTGTACGTTTTCTTCCCTAGCTTCAAAATGAACTTTGGATGGGCACATGGCACACCACACAATACCATTCATCCCTTCGGTCCCTTCCACAACAACATTCAGCACACGAACGCACTCGGACGCACTATTACCTAGGTGGCTAAGGAATCACTAGTTTCACATGAAAATTTGATAGACACCCACGCCTTCGTATTAGTTTACGCGATGGAACATACACTTTTGAAACGGGCAAGATGGGAAAAAGAACTCAATTCCATATTTGTACTCAACGCCCGTTCCCTCAACTTTTCTTCACTTTCACTTCGAAGGAAGTCACTGTCTCGGGTAATTCTCGACAGAGGATTTGCAGAACAAATATTTACGTTTCAACTCTACCTGACTTTTCTTCTGTTCTCTCTTTCTTCTCTGACTCTTTACAATTCACTTGAAAGTCAACCCTAACTTACTTTTTTCCCTTTTTGAGAACAAACAACGTCAAAAATCTTTCCATGTCTCAATGTCTCGACAATGTGTTCTCGCGACATAAACAAATCATGGGCGCTCATGTGAAGTCAGGTGAAAAATTAAAAATACCCTAAAACGTGACAGCCTTCCACGTTCCTTTATTCAGATAACTGAGCACCGTGAATGCTATAGGTATACAATAATTCTAGTAACTTGTCATTTCATTGAATTATGTATGAATTCACTTCAGTTTATGAATGATTTTGTGTTAAATCAGTGTGCGCTGATCTAAATAATTATATGATTGCATTCGGTACGGACTATTATAAAGTCCTTCATTTTTGGTGTAAAGGGTAAAGTGTAAACCTTTAAACCATAAATCAATGAATGAATGAGGAAAATGTGTTCAAATTAAAATGTACAAGTAAAAACACGTAAAAAAGTGAAGACTTTTAGTGACAGCCAACATGTGGTTTGAAACATCACAGACTTCAATTCAAAAACAATATTACGTTGTACATGGGCCATATGGGCGATAGGATTTTCCCCGAAGGAATCTTAGGAAAATAAACAATGACGGAGACCGGGTGATTCCTTGCAAACACACTGCACACAAACAGACCTCCATCCTTTTGGCTACATCCTACATAGGAGATGAAGATAAGGGAAAACGTCAACAAAAATACGACTGAAGCGTTTTTGAAAGTAGAATAAACCGAAAAGAGAAAAACCTTCCACTTTTCAAACCTCTAAAACGTTGACTTTTGTGACAGCACGTTCCCTAAGTTTAATCGATTACATAAGGACACGAACTCTGCACTTTATCGTAAAGTTTTTTGACTTGGAAGCATCACAAAGGATGGATTTCATTGCCAATATACTACAAAATTGACCATCTCTTGGGACTACCTGAACGAAAAAAAGGTTCAAGTTGAGCACTTACGTTCTTCAATTTTTTCAAGTACATTTTTCTCACGAAGTGTTTTAGACAATAAGTGTTTTGTCGCTCACTCAATTCAATTTCTGATCATGTGCTAAAAACGACCTTAAAAACTAATATTTTCCGAAGTTCAAAAACTCAGAAACTTATGTAGTTTGTTCTTAATACGCTCGTTCCTTCTTTTCAGACAGAAGACGTCATACTGTTAAACATCCGATCACACGGTAATAAATAATTTCCATCGTCAGAAAACCACAATAACAAACAAAAGTCAGTTTTAGAAGTGTTCCAATTTGCTATGCACATTTTTCAAACCACCCAAGAGAGCCCAAAGAGCAAAGTACACAGTTCATTTCAAGAGCTCTTTTCTCTAAGAACGTGACAATACCACCTTGGTGCTTATCGTAAACTCGGACAGTAGAGCAGCTTTGTACCCTCTGAAAAAGTGCCTCACCGCAACATAAAAACCTTCCAAGCTCATTCATCTTATGATTTAATAGTTCTAAGGGTTCTGATCAGTCTTTTCATCGTTACAATGTCGCATTGAAACACAAGGCAAGTCGAATATGAAAACCAAAAACCGACTGGGATTTGAATTATTAAGTTATTCTGAATTCATTCCATTTTATATGATCGTAGTACAATAGAAAAGTAACTTTGTACTTTGCAGTATACTATAAAAAGGGTCTTGTATGTCATAAATAAACCGCAAAATAGATCTTAAGCGGATGGCCTTTATAGACATAGTCCTAAAGAATCAAGGGCGCATTTTGTAACCCTTAACTTTTGAACTCTCACAAGACAGACGAGCAGAGCAAAAGAAATGATATTCGTAAAATTGAAATGTCAAGAATTCAATGCACGAGTGTACAATATTTCATACGAATGTGGGTTGCGTCGTCGCATTGATATTTGGTATTTGATTTTCTGTCTAGATAGTTCCAGAAGATCCAGCTATAACGAGTACTTTACGACATAAAATATAAAAATAGCAACAACTGTTGGCCACACAGAGAAAACAATTTTTTGTAGGTACAATAACTATCAAATTCCAGAGTTACGGCTCTTTTTCTCTCACCTCGACACTAATCCTAGTAAAAATACTGATTCATTTCGATTCTGTCATTCACATCTCAATTTATAACCCATTGCTACAACGAATGAGCAACCAACCAAAAAAAGCGGATCTAGTTTCTGATAGCCAACTGAACTGGCCTTCCTTTCATAGTACTGACACAACGAAATGACTATCCCATTACGCTCGGGCTACACAGCTACAGACAGGACAGAACTGAATCTTTCCTTATGAAACCAATCAAGCTGAGACATTCAGTGATTTATTGCTTGCTATATCCTTCATCATAGCATACTACAAACAACTACTATATAACAGCGTGAATAGTGTGATGTGTGAAAGATTTTTCCATTTTGTCCAGAAAAGGTACGCCAATTGACACATAAGTTAACACTTTCTTCCAATTCGTAGTCACAATCTTGTTAACTTGTCAATTACAATTTTGGATTGCAACTTTGCAACCCCTTCCAAATATGGATCTTACTCGCATTTGCATTTAATTTAGCGTTAAGTACTTTATGCCGTGGAAATGCACTATTTAATTCGGATTGCAAAAGACTAGACAATTCACACGCGAATTACCGCTCTTAAAAACGTAGCAAACACTCACAATACACGCTTTTAATACAGGTATATAGTCAAACTGGTCAAAAGACGACCATACAAAAGTTAAACAATTACCTTCGACCGCACACAAACAGGGTTGGAGAAGCGAAACCGTCCAAAGCTTCCATTTTTAGATATCCCATCATCGCATGGTTAGATGTAAATGGTGCATTCACCAAGTTCTTCATCGGATTGGATTGGACGGTTCTTGTCCATACTTCATTCCGAAAGTGCGTACGTGGCACACGGAACTTTTTGTCTTGTTTCCCTACCTATTACTGTTCTGGCAAGTTTCAATGTACAGAATTGTACAGATGCCTAACATACCGCCCTTGTGATTCAATTCTTTGGGAATTGCACAAGATTAAATTATGCTTTGCTTTTCTGGAGAAAGTTGCAACATTTCAAAAACGTGCTTTCAATGAAACGAAACGTAGTTTTTAAAAGTACCAAATCATCATCTTTTCCGTTGTCAAAAATTAATAGATTTCAGTCGTTTTTATAAAGGTAAGCAGTCGAATTTAAAAGACTTTGTGCATCAATTTAAAATCAGTTGCGTTTGTGTGCACATCTTTAACGAAAACTGTGCTACAAATAATATATTATTCAATTTGATAGATTGATAAAAAAAGTGATTTCCATTCTTTCCATAAAAGACTCGCACCCGCAGTGTGACTAGTGAGAATGACCAACTGCTTGCATTTATTAAAATTAAAACGAACGAATGAATGTACTGGACATGGGCAATATCAAACTTCAAACTTGTAAGTCATATAACCTGCATGAAGTCATCTCAACTTGCACACTCAACAAGTATGGACTGCCCTTTCATTCAAATGACGTCTGCATAAAATATACAAAACAAGTATTCTTCTTGTTCCTATGTGTTCATGGAACGATCAAGAATGAGCCTTGCGACTTGCGAGTCTGCAAGCTCCAAAATATGGTCAATGGTAATCTTCATTCAGTTTGGTCAATTTAGATATCTATCGACAGTCTGAGCCTTCATCAGTTCCTTACAAACTCGCAATGTTGGTCATCAAGTTAAAAATAACAAGCATCAAAATTCCACTTCGATGATGTTGATGAGACTTCCTATCTGAATTGCAAACTTTTTAGCGCTAAGCTGTGCCCACTTTCAGGCTTTCAACACATCTTTGCACTTTTCATGACACTTGACACCAATACAACAGTGCCAGTATCTGCTATCCGCATAATCAACAACCGAAGGATTAGCACAAAATTTACGCAATGGTGTTGCTTCTTGTGCACAGAGTGCATACAGGCTAATGCTGATTTTAAGTAAGTAGAGTAAATAATCGAGTGCCATACCAGATCATGAATTATGCATAAAATATATAAGTTGCGTTGAATTTGTATTTACAAATGTTACATCATAAATGTGCGCTGTGTTAGTATTAGGACTTAGTAGTGACAAGTAAATTAGACGATTTGGCATTCTGGATTTTGCCTGACGCAAAATCTTCCGGTTGAATTTAAATGCTTTTTACGCAAAGAGTATACTCTTTTGCTTTTTACGAATCTTTATATAATAGCACATATAGCGGAAAGAAGGAAACTTATGCAATGGATTCATAACTGGAAAATTTAAGGAAGGAGATAATATGGAATGTAGAATAAAAAAGTTACTATTACTGATACTTAGAACTCAAAGAATATTATCAATCATACGAGGTACGCAAAAACTCAGTTAAAAGAAATCTTGTGAAGAATCAATCATACACTTTATAGTAGATCATTGCGAAATAAATATCGTCAAAAGATTTCCAGATGCCGAACCACATACTTCTGCAAGAGGAAATATTTGATCGAACCACCCCATTATTACGTGCCATCGAGTACTATACGACGGCTACGATAGTAAACCAAACCTGTAAGATTTCCTTATGATTGCAACCCGCACATCATCATCACAACACAACAGACTGCAACTTACATCAAACAAGTCGCTGCACTGCCCACAATTAGACGTTATGCTGGGGGCAATCATCCTAAAAAAACTGGAAGATTCTATGGTCTGAAGATGTAATGAGGAAATATATGAGGTGTTATGGACTCGAATGAGAAGTTTATTATTTCTTCGTTCAACTGTCAAATCTCTCAACAATGTTTTAGAAGAGTACTGCAAAAAATGGATAAACGAAAGAAACAAGCTCGAAAAGAGGAATGAAGACACCTACGCAAAAACGGACAAATCCAAAACGGAATAAATTGAACTCATGCAAGGAGTTTTGAAACAAGCCTGCAAGCAAGTATACATCCGGATTTCTCTCATATTAGGACATGAGCATAATTTGTTGAGTTAGTACTAATTTAACGAAATAAGTTACAAAAAATAAAACAATACATAAATTCTAAATCATAGAATGCTCACCCTCATAATTTTAAAAAGCCAATCAACTCCTTTGAAAAGTACGGATTCATAGAAACGATAGTGCATAAATTAAACGGTCATCAAGAAGCATTGATTAATGTTTACTGGGGTTCAATTGAGACGGAAAGGTATCATACTGTTTTCCGATTTGTTATAGGTTTATAACATTGCTGAAATATAGATGAAAGCTATGTGAAATAAACTCCTCTGGAAGATTAAACGACGGCCATCAACTTCACGGCAAGGATTTACAACAAGAGTCCAATGTAATACTTCACAGGGAACGCAAGGGAATAGAATGAAAAGTATCAAATTGTCCGTCAGCTGCGTATGAGTTGTAACACTGTCCATTAAACAAATGGTACCCAAAGTCACCCTGTGAGAGAAAATGGTCCAAATCTCCCAAGTTCAACTGGGACTTTCGGACTCGATATTGTGATAGTTGGTATCTCAAGTCTACGACTAGCTGATGGAATCATTTGGTCTCATCTTTGCAAGGTTCAAACTTACGACGTACTTACGAATGAGTGAACGTAAAAGAAATGAGTGAGGAATGAATGTATGAATAAATGAAACTGTGGATGCCCGAGATTGGCACAGGCAGAAAAAGAAAAAAGCGTAAACCCACAGTGGGAATTTTCAGTATTGAGGAAAATAGGCACGAAAACTAGTCCCGCTCACCTAAATTGTCACCCAGGACGATGGATGGAATAAAGAAAATCCAGAGGAGCTTTCCAGGTTTCCACTCCCACATGACGTTTCTCTTATCCATTTGACGGATAAAGAACTCAGATCAAAATGACTTCAATTTTCTCAACAACTTTTTCTTTTTACACATTTTGTCCCGCAAAACTATAACCAGGTTCATTTCCTGTTCCTGTTCCACTATTTCCAGCATGTTCAACAAAAAATTTTGTTTCGTCGCGTCGCGTCACAGTAACAATAGCAGATTTTCTTATTGTGAAAGTCCTGGGTTCGTTGTACTATAAAAGTCAAACTGACATTCTGCGATTTCGCTTTTCAACTACAGACGACAACAGAAACCTCTTACTATAAATTCTCCAATGCACATAAAGTGATTCGATTAGTGCATTGCTCGAAATTACAGGTAACTTATTTATCGTTCTCAAAATGTCCGTGTACACATAAGTGCAATAGCTGCCACGAAAAGCTATCTACCATTTGGCAAGTCGCTCACATTAGATACCATTCTTAATGAAATGAAAGTACACTGAAACAAAGAGAGGTGAAGAAAAAACGAGTGACTGGAGAATGTTTGATGCACACAGTGCAGTGATGCGCTCAAACCGGCATGCAAGAAAAGACTGAGAAGAGTTCTCCAGTCAGTAATGTTAGCTTGGTTCGTTCGTAGTCACCTTCTTTGGGAGAACCACCTCGACCATAAACCATATCGCGGCAACAACCTCCACATTGAAGCCGTGTGAGTGAGACTCGCAGATAGAGAAACGAAAGCAAGATATGAAACACAGAATACCCCGTCAAAGTCAAAATCAACACTGTGGGATTGCTACTCAAAGGCTGAACTTGGAAGACTTTCACTAACTCTAGAATATATGTATACCGTGAACGTCTTTCGTCTGCAATATTCAATTTCCATGTTATTTAATCTGCACGTACCATTCAATAAAACTGTTTATTGAATTCGCAATGTTTGAAAAACAGGCAGCGTTTTAGAACAAATAATTTAAACCTAAAATCTGGAGTCTTTATACTAATAATAGCAAACGGAAGTCATGGGCATGGAAGGACGAATGTAAAGGAAAAATCACACTTTTACAGGTTTTTTCTCTAATTGCCACTGTTAAAAAATTGATGCGCTAAATAAACGAATTATTAAATACATTTGACAATAATTTAATGTTATTTCTTTCCGAAACATATATATTGCAACAAAAATTCAATCTAGGAAGCAAATACTGAATCTGCTTATTCTTAAACATGATAAAAAACTACAATAATTTAAAGAGTCTGACGAAATAAATCATTATACTTCATTACCAATAAATGTTCCACCGTCCACGTCTAATCTAGCAACCTAAGCTACGTTCTTAGTTTTTTCATGCTCATGGGATTAATATTACTATAATTCATCTGAATACTTAGATGTCAACACTTCACTACTGTGAAGTCACATGAAATGAAAAGGATTATTTACAATCCTATACTACACTTACAGCAACTAAACTGAAAACTTCCTACGATTTGCAATCATACTTCATACGCAACCTTACAGATTTAATTTCATTAATGAATGAAAAAATTTCGTCGCCTATAAAAGGGCATTCTCAAATTACATCGTAATTATTAAGAAATTGACAATCATTTTTATATGTCGTAGCATTCCTCAAACTGCAAATTAAATAGGTAAATCTACCTACAGGATTATTTAAATAAATTTTGGATTTCGAGAATGCATTATATTTTCCCTCTATTTACGGCTTCAGATATCTATTAATTATAAGTCTACATTATTATTTTAATATTCACTCAAAGTGAATTCATGTAGAATAAGATTCATGCGATCATATTTTCTGCAATGGACATTAAGATAAAAATTCTTCAAGTTTTTTTTTTTACTAAATACTATACTATACTACAAGAATGAAAGTATGCGCTCGACTGGCTCGACGCACACTAGTATTTAATTTGATCTTTATGTTCCAAACATACTTTTTTAGTTTATGCCTTGCATAAACGGTTCTGTCTCATTTCAGATCGTGAGTAAAACATTCTCAAGCCAACATTTCACGCTTAACGGCGGACTCTTCCACCACCGCCTCTGGAAGGTCCACCTCGTGGTCCACCTCTGTGACCACCTCCGCGAGACGGACCTCGTGGATGGAAACGAGGACCTTGTTCATGCTGATCATTCGAATGATACGCTGTTTGATTCTGACCATAGTTTCCAGCCATTTGACCGAAACCAAACGGTCCAATTTCCTGTATTGAATATATTACAAAAGCTATTGTAATCTAAAGTTTTTAAACGGACAAATCTATACGTCTTAAAGCATTCCAGATTCAAAGTATTAATTCGCTAATTTCATGTATCAGAAATCCACGTTCATTGAATAGTTTCTTTTAAAAAACTTCGCATTAGTAGAAGATGCCATAAGATTCGAGCTAAAAAGGAACAAGGTATAAAAAAATAACTGTACCCAAGTTGGACCACCAGAATGAGGCTCCGACTGCTCATCGTTTCCTCCACCGGGCATGCTGCCCATTAATCCTTGGGGTGGCATCGGTGGTGGAGCCAATGGTATATTTAGAAGTCCATCTAGAAATACAAGGAAGCAATAATGTCGTTTAGTTGTACCGTTGTACACAAAGTCTCACAAAGCCAATCACGTAATGACAAATAGAAGTTACATGAATTCAGATATAAAAGCAGCCATAGAATAATTTTCATTTCGATCAAACGGTAATTCCGTTGTTTCATCATTATAGTAAATTGTAAATAGGTAATGCATACAAACTAAATGCTACCTGGAGGATCACCGACGGATGCATCCATAGGATCCTCACGAGATGAAAAATCACCACCAGGTCCATAACCGCTGCTAGATTCCGAATTTCGACCATATCCACCGCCAAATCCAGGTCCAGAAAATTGTGACATGCGTTGTGATCGACGCTGCTGATCAATTTCTCTTTGTCGCAATTCTGAAACAGAAACGTATTATTAAACGTATTGCATTTGTAGTTTAAAGTTAAAAACGCCCGAAAACGTTAAATTACACATCTTAATGTTGGTTACGTTTTAACAAAACTTACGTTGACGCAACATCTCGGTTTCATAATCATAGCGAGCTTGTTCCATTTCAATATGAAGTGTTTCCAAATCCTTTTCAAGACTTTCCTTAAGATCTTGCTCTTTCTGTTTATAATCTCCGAGAAGATTTTTCCACTTCATCCCAAACTGATGTTCGAAAGAATCTTCTTCTGGAACTCTTGGACCGCTCTAAAATCAAAATTGTAATTAAGTGACTTGTCCACTTGTCAATGAAGATAATCTTTTCAATGAATCAATGAATATGATCTCATCAGAAAGAAAGTGTTCATAACATATACAATGACAATGACATAACGTACTTCTCTGGCTTTATAATACTTGGGCTGGCGATCCTGATCATACTCGCGTTTATTCAGATTGCCTTCTAATAAACCTTCGTCTGATTCAAACATGTCCCCCATCTCAGTAACGACGGGACGCAACTCTGAAGTGATGAAATAGCATTTTTCAGTGCAGTATTTGTGAGCTGCTTGTGCAAAATTCTTTCGCGTGAAATCCACAATTCCTTCGCACAATGATTTGCCCTTCTCGTCTATGAAAACAATTGCTCGTTCAACCTGGAATAAAGTACAATCGATAGTTATAACTAGTTAATGCATTAAATAAATCAGTGCGTAATAAAATATAAAGGGTTAATGATTACTTCTCCAAAGACTCCAAAAGCCATTTCGAGCAACTCATTGGAAACCATAGGGCTGAGATTCTTAACCTTCAAGCGGACGCTAGGAGGAGCAAATCGAACTTTAATTGCTCGCCCCTTCATCATTTTCTGATCTAATTCAGCTCGGGCTTTTTCCGCATTTGTTCTGTAATCCTGAAATACAATAATAATTAAAAAGTTATATCATATAGCTGATGAAATCACAAAGACCACATTATTTAGAGAATTTAACAGAATTTCAGATATAAAAGCAGCCATAGAATAAGTTTCATTACAATCAAACGGTAATTCCTTTTATCATCATTAGTAAATAACAAAATAACACTCAAGGACATCATTTTCGTTTTAGAATGCTAAAACTTACCATTTTGACAAACGCAAAATTTTTTTCACGGTTAACAAACAGTTCATCCAATTCTCCAAAAGCTTCGAACGATTCCTTTAAGTCAGCATCGCTAACGTCACTTCCGATGTTCCCGATATACAATCTCGTACTGGCAGTAAACTTTTTAACCTCGAACGGTTTCTGTGGAATATCAGCTGTGGGTCCACTAAGAGCCATAATCTTTTCCATAATTCTTTGCTGCAAAAACAAATTAAGTTATACACATTGTGATTATGGCATTTCCTTACACAATAACGACGAATCATACACGGGAACGAAACTACGGAACACATGAATAAAGTAATGTTTAATGAAACTGTGGATGATTAATGATTACGAAACAGAAACAAAAGTATCTTTTGGATCCTGTACGTTCACTATCTAATACTATGCTAACGTTAATTTCATTACGACTTGATAGGTTGTTGAAGACTCACATCAGGACCAAGAAACCGCTGTCTTTTATGTGCGGGTCCATCAAAAGACCCTTCAAAATGCGGTGGACCACGACGTTCATGACCATGTCCATGTCCATGACCACGATCGCCTCCACCAGGATGTCCACCGCCGCCACCACCACCACGTCCAACACCACCGCCGCCGCCTCCACCACGTCCAACACCACCTCCACCGCCTCCACGTCCTTGGAATGAACTTCTTGCAGGACCCGGTGGTCCTCCACCTTCAAAAAATTAATATATTACTTTAAAACTCATAAAAAGTAATAAATAATTTTGACAGATTTGACACCCTTCATTCATTCATAAAAATTCACAGAAAATCATACGAAAACATGAGTAAAAATTAATATATTACTTTAAAACTCATAAAAAGTAATAAATAATTTTGACAGATTTGACACCCTTCATTCATTCATAAAAATTCACAGAAAGAGTCGAGACTCGAGATGAAACAACCGAAAAACGAAACTAATACAGAATAATGAGAATAGTAATAAATACATTAAACTTCAAAATTACCACAAGCTAATTTTAAAAACGATAGCTAAACGGTACTAACCTCGTTTTCTTTTAGAATTTACTCCTCCACCCCCACCTCGATTTTGACTTTGTCCATCTACTTCCATTTTAATATCGTGTTCAGTTTTCATAACCTTATATTTTCGAAACAGCTTGAAGGATACCGAATGTTGTTGAACTAGACAATAAATTAACAAGGGAAATACACCGGTAACGGTACCTTTCAGTTCTTTCACGTAAGAAAATTGTACGACACGAAAACAAACTAAACAATAAATTAATTACTTTTCTAAGAAAAGTAATTAACCGAAGAAGTTATCAACCGAAGAGAGAGTTGGACTTGGAGAGGTAGAGAGTGGAGACGGAATAGAAATGGAACCTTGTCTTATTGGAGCTCGAGGTGAATGAATGAGGACAGAGAAAAATACGTCGAAATGCCGAAAAAAGACATGGACGACGCAGCCCGGCAAATTCATTTGGACTGATTCATTATTGTGTGCGTGCGTGTGCGTGAGTGAGTAAATGCATAGGGAAAGCGAGCTCTCTCATCTCATCCATCTCATCTATCTCATGATCTCATCTCATGTTTTCGTATGATTTTCTGTTCTGTTTATCTCATCTCATGTTTTCGTATGATTTTCTGTTCTGTTCTGATTCTGATATGGTAAAAAAGTAAACTGACGAAGAAATGACGATTAATAAAATTCGAATTGAACGCCATATAATTCGTATGGCCAAGTACGCTGCTAAAGTACTTTAAATTATGGTTATTCCAGGTCCAAATAGTGTTGAATATAGCCAAAATTAAATGAAAAGTTCATTTCACGATACAACTTACTTTTCACTTTATTCACGAATTTTTTCATGTCTACCGGAATTATCGTTGAATTCATTATTCATTACATTTCTACAGTAATTAAATCACCTCCCAATGGCGTTTCGTTAGTCCGTTATTTCTATTTTCTTATGAATTACAATTTAAAGAATTTTAATTTGATGAATCAATCAATCAACTTGAATTTTTGCTAATCTACATCAATTATTAAGATACAATTTATGGACTACACGAACACTATTGTCATTTTTATACAACGCTTTCCTGTTCATTGGTTTCTTTTTCCCAATGAACAACAACCATTTTTCTTTGACGTTTTGATCTAGCTGCACAAACAGTTTCATGTTTCATGATTTGATTACTTTTTTAATACTTATAATGTAAACTTATTAGTTTTGTGAATTCTAACCCGTTCCATTACAAGCCAAATAACAATGATTTTATACATTACATTGTTTTACACTTTGTATTT
>JABASF010001361.1:0-14885 GCA_019776145.1 Harlomillsia oculata | reverse complement strand
AGGTTTTGATATCTTTCTCGTCCATTCCATCCCCTTCAATCTAAATAAATTAATCCTTTGAAATCAAATGATATCGATAGCATACTCTGAAATTATATTTTTTGAATACCAAATGCAAATGAGCTTTGTCCCCACACCGAGCAACGATGTACTCGTTATTAATTGCGAGTTGATGGACATTGGAATTGAAATCTTTCATGTTGGGTGGACTGTTGGAATTTTGAGTTTCATGACTTGTATAAATCCAAACTCGATTGTTCCCTACAACTGCAACGTGATCCCCGCTCAATCGAACGATAGAAGGTTCCATTTCCAGTTTGTAAGTAATTTCCGTCAATAATCTGGGGTGGATTGTATGCATACAAAGACAAATCGGTGAGAGAGTTGAGAGCAGCTATGCTTTGATGAGAGGCGTGTCCCACCATCGGAACTGACATTAGGAATCCGTGAAGGTCTCCTGCTCCCGACGAAACTATGAGAAGTTGACCATCGTCACTCCAACTGCATCGCATGGCTGGGCGAAGACGTCCATCCTCTTCGGACACATCAACAACAGAGATGATCGTTCGAGGATCAGAAGCCTCGTGGTACTTGCACGCTTGAGTCTCCACAGCAAATGGCAATCTGTCGTAAGATTTAGTGTCAATTTGTGGGAGCACAAAAGAATATATTCCTTGGAATGCATAGGAATAGAAAAGTGATTTTCCCCCATCATCATAATCGAACCTTTGAATTTCTCATGCAAAGCGTGGCGTGTCTCAACGGATCATTTTTCAATTCACAAAGTGCCAATTCTGTTCCGATTTCTTTATGGTGAGAGGAGACGAGGACTACAAAACCTCCCGTAAAACATACTAAAATGTACCCGTCTCCGTGCCAGTAATGGCACACCAAGTTTCCGTAACGGCTTTGAAAGCCCAATTCTAACGGTGAGCTTTGCGAGCCATCCTCGAATTTTAAAATGTACAGCGTCTTTTCAGCTACAATAGCACTGATCTGCAAAAAAAACCGGACCGACCGAAACCCAAAAGCCTCAAAATTGAGAATCCTATAAAAACGATTCAGATATCATTTTTCAATTATCGCATACCGTGTTGTCAACATTTGAAGTAGATCTGTCTTCCTTGATTTGACCGAATTTCAAATCAGTAGGTCGACCTCGCAAAGTGATAGATTTGACAGTGTCCCCATCAACTGTGTTGACACTCACCAGATTGTCTGATGAGGCTAACCCAATCATGTTATCATTTGACCATGCAGAAGCCACAATTCTCTTGTTGTGTTTTCCGATGATGGGAACACGTCTCAAACTTTTGTGATTGTACACCAACAAGTTTCCCTTGGCAGATGCAAATGCTAGGATTTTCCCAGTTTGTGACCAACTAATACATGAAGCTGGATCTTTGATTCCAGTGTCCACTTCTTGAAGCTTTCTGGAATGACTTTCCCACAATAAGAGACTTCCATTACCTTCCATTATAATAGCTAGGATGTCTCCGTCTGAATCCCATTGTACGTCTACGCATGGACTAAAAATAAACCAGAATAAATTAAATTACGATATAAAATAGTAGAAAAATGTTCCCTTAAAAATCCTAATTTAAACCTCGTCAAATTAATAGTCTGAACCACATCGCCCTGTCGACTGTAAATTGTGACAACTTCAAACCCAGGGACATGAACAGCAAACAATGCCCCGGAAGATTTTTGCCAAGATGTATTCAACACGGCATTGAGTGGTAAACCCCTTGGGGCTGGGAGTGCAAAGACTTTCTAATTAAAAAAGGAGTACAAAAGAATTATTTAATCTTCTCAACTTTCCAAAAAACCAAACTTGTAGTGAAATTCCAGTTCTCACTTTCCCCGATGTCGGTGCAGCCATTTTTTTTACAAAGCCTTTACGTTTCCTATCCAACTCCTGCAAAACAACACACAAAAAGTGGATACAGGATTGCTAGAATGTGTTTCTTTTTCTTTCCAACTCATTTAACAAACTAAAAACATTATTTTTCGCAATGCACCAAAAAAACAAATAGGGATCTCAATTCCAAAACACCTGAGACAAAAACTTTGTTTGAAGTTTTGCTCCTGCTTCCGAAACTTTGGTCGAGATCGCTTAGCGACCAAAATGAAAACAAAGCGTCGACATGTCCGAATGGTACACTTTTTACAAGTAACGTCTTCCTCCTTGCATGCATGACAAAATCCATGAAAAAGTTTTACATGTCCCTTCGAGCAAATTAAAGCGGAATTTCTCTTCCTAATTTTGATTACAGTTGACTAATTGCGCGCTGTTAAGTTTTGATTAAATATGAGTTGTCTACGTTTGCCCCACTTCGGCGTTTGCATTTTCATACCATTTTGGTCATAAGATGAGAATAACTCAAAGTCCCTAGACCGTAATGTCGCATTTTCGCAATATGAAAAGCATAAGAATGACAAAATGTAATGGATTTAAGTTCAAAGGACGATAACATGCCCCGTTTGCCGTTTAGATACGATACTTTAGAGTTTACGTTTAGAGTGTATGATACTTTGTAGTTTGTACGAGGATATCAGGACAAGGACAAACTCAAAAGGTTGTTGGGATGATAAAAATCCAGTCGTAAATAGCTGGAAGCTGGATCACAGCCAGCCAAACGCTCAGACACTCAGCTACATGAAAAGTCTATACGAGCTTTTCCAGCTGAAATACAGTTTCAAGGTTATTTTCACTCGTTGAGTTGACAGACCAACAATATTTTTGAGTTTTCAAAAAATCCTTTGAAACAGGAATATCTGAAAAGGTAAACTTAAATGTTTTGAATCATTGAATTACAATCAAAAGAAATTGTGGTGGTTGTGCAGAGATGACATGCCGTAAAAATGCCAGAACCGAACACAACTTGACAATATTTAATATATATTTGAGGCATGCATTTGGACACTTTTCTTAGATCTTCTCAAAATGGACCAACCTCAAGCAAAATACTTTCCAATAATCAAGTCCCCGATGTTACCGAAAGGAAGTTTCACGGGTAGGACTGCTGTCGTTACCGGCGGAGGAACGGGATTAGGAAAAGGAATGGCCCTGACTTTGAGTGCATTGGGGGCTTCTGTTGCAATTTTTGGAAGGTGCGAATTGGGATAAAAGGGCGAAATGACCAAATTGTGTCATTAACAAATTCCTGTTTACTACCCCATCAACATGACTTTTATTATAGGAGACTCGGCGTTCTTGAAGAGACTGCAAAAGAACTCAGTGCCCAAACGGGAAATCGGGTGCTTCCGTGTCAAGCGGACATTCGTGATCCTGAAGCTGTCAAATCTGCAGTTGATTTGGTTGAAAAGGAATTGGGATTGCCAACTCTTGTGATTAACAATGCTGCCGGGAATTTCCTCGCACCGGCTGAAAAACTTACACCAAACGGTTGGAAAACCATTGTCGACATTGTGTTGAACGGTACTGCCTTCGTCACGCTGGACATCGGCAAAAGGCTCATTGCTGCTCAAAAAGGTTAGAGATGGAAATGCACTGCTACAATGCTAATTAGTAAAACTAGTGTAGCATAATTTTTGCAAAACAACGTTTACATTTCAAGCTGGCTCGTTTCTTGCAATTACTACAACGTACACGTACCGGGGATCGGCGTACGTGGCTCCAAGTGCGGCTGCTAAAGCTGGAGTGGAAAATTTCAGCAGGTATACTATATTCATTTATATGAACAAACTACGAAGGAATGAAGGAATCAATCGAATGAATTATTATTTTTCAATTAATTAAAGGGGGTTAGCGGTTGAATGGGGACAATACGGTCTTCGATTTAATTGCATTGCGCCTGGTCCAATTTCAACAGAAGGTGCATTCAGTCGACTGGACCCAACTGGAAAGTAAGTACCAAACTGCCATAACATTAATCCTGTCAAAATGTGACATTTAAATGAAAATGCTCACTAGTCAAGACCTATTAAAATTCCGTAGAAAGCATCTGTGTGTGTGTGTTATAGTTGACAAAATAACAAAAGTGATTTATTTTGACAGGTTTACAGATGTCATGATATCCAGAATGCCAACAGGGCGTTTGGGCACTCCAGAGGAATTAGGAAATCTAGCATCCTACGTGCTCAGTGACTACGCCTCGTGGATGACAGGAGAAGTGAGAATGAGAACACATTTCTCCACGTGAATAAAAATTTGATTTATGATTTTTCATAATGTCTTCCTTTCTTTTCAATAAGACTATTTTGTTCGACGGTGGAGAGCTGACGATGAGTGCTGGAGAATTCAATCCACTAGTAAATTTGGTTCCGAAGGACATGTGGGATGAAATGGAAAAACTCATTCGAGAGTCTCACAAGAAACAAAAGGAATATGGAAAAGCCAAGCTTTGAATATGCTCAAACTCAAAAAAGGTATAATTTATAATAACCTAATTTTTTGAGTATAAAAAAGTAATAAATTGAAGAATGCAAACACTGATTTTCTATTCAAATTCAAATAATAGCGTAATAATTTCATTCATTCGTTGTTGAATTCAGCCATAAACCATAAATGATAATTAAACAATAAATTACACTGAAGCACACAGATACTACTTAATAGGATGCACAATAGATTTCAACTGGTAGTATAATTCATTCGCAGTTCCGAAATCCGGAGTTGTCAACGTCAAATGACTACTTCCTCCTAGCTGAGACATTGCAGAGGAAGACGGTCCAGAAATACGAAGAACTATTCGGTTTTTACTTGAATCAAAATTGACTGTCGTAATGGAACTCAACGGGTATCGTTTAATCTTGTTATTTTCATATTCCAGCTCCATTCGTTCAGTACCTCTTATAACTGCAAACGTAATCATTAATCATTAATAATCAATCACAACTTATTATCACAACTTCGAAAATGAAATAATAAGAACCGAATACACTCACCACACGATGCCTTTTTGATTTTGTTGAACCTTCCTGTAGAAACCATTACGTTGTATTTGTCAGAACTGCCACCGGTAAAATCTGCTGAGGTATTTGTCGTCCTACACCCATAAGAAAATTTAAAGGAAATTAGCACAAAACTGAGTTTAGCAATTTATCATGAATATGAGTTTCATTCATCCTACCCTTGCATTGGCACGTCGGATTTGACCTGAATGCTTTTCGCTCCGTCACGAACTAAACAAAAATTCTTGCATTTCGCAGCACTAAGTGGCATTGACGGATCGGTAAACTTGATGGCTGGATCACCCATCATTTCCAAATGATAACCCAAACCATCCGCAGGGATTCCTACTGAACCACCACTGCCCCAGCCAGAATTACTTAAAACTAACTGGATCAAATGACCCAACGCTATAGATGCATCATCAACGGTCACGTTGTAAGTTGTCCCATTCGGAATGAGAAATGACACATTTGTAGTTGGTGACGTAAGCTCGATTCTTGAAGTTGAGCAAACAAGTGCCAAGTGAGTAAAGGAAAACTTGGACACTGGCTCATTGTGATCCAACGGTGGGAAATCAGTGTCCCATTCCCCGTCTTCGTCAGCTATCTGTAGACTATAAAAGACGTCATCCAAATGCACAAAATGACTTTCATTTCAAAAGTTTTAGAGTTTACTTTAACGGCTACGACCTTGTCTTGGATTGCTTACCTGTACTGATGAACAGAATAGAGTATCACATCAGGGAAATTACATGACGTCATCCAGAGACAAAGTCCAATGAAATCTAAGACTCTTGCAGTGGCAATAACTGAGACCCGTAAAGGATAAGACCTTAAATTAGGAGGTAAGAAAGGAAGGAATACTGCCATTCGTTTACTAGGTGCGGATGGTTGTCCACTTGCTTCAAACCGAGCAAATGAGGCATAAGGTACTTTATCTGGATGTGGAACTGACCTATTCAAAATTCAAAAATGACAATGACTTTTCATTCAGTCTTATAAGGATTCAAAATTTCAAAAGTTTAAGCATGTCGTTTGATACTCACTCCAGCAGTTTGTTAACTCGAACAATTTGTTTATTCCTTTCGGAGATGTTACTTTTGTAACTTTCATCCTTGACGAATACTAATTCGTTTTTAATTGGTTCTCCTGGATTAACCCGAACATTTTGTGTGGCAGTTTGAGCTTTATGTTGTTTTTCTAAGCGTTCTAATTTTATCGCTGTGTTGGATCGTCTTCGATGTCCCATGTCGGCACCCTCTGTATTTTTCATAAATGTTAATGAAGTCAAGTTGAGAATCTGATAATTTATTTTAGAAAATCGTAAAAGTTAAAAATCCGTTACCCCTAATCTCAAAGGACTCGTCACTTGACACCGAGTCAGAGTCATTGTCGACAATATCTCCCAAATGCGGTCTTTGCTTCAGGACTTTTTCACATACACCTGTAAAATGACAACAATTTTATTATATTAACATTACATTTAGTAAAGTACAGAGATTTTGATAAAGCTAATAATGCCATTACTTTTGATTTCTTTATAATCAGAACGTGAACCGGGAAAAATTTGGTTACCTGAATCATCTTCAATTGTAAATGCAGTTCTGATAAGACGACACAGCCATTTTTTGTCATCATACAAAACCATAATAAATGCACACTTTAAATGATTCCCAGAACTTGCAAAAAGTGTAAACAGAAACACATTTTCTCAAAGTTCAGGAACCCGAGATCACAACACAACAAAATCAGCTGCATTCTCAACATTCGGTTTCACTTTTCAAGGGATTTTCCTATGTAGTTGGCCCAACTTGCGATAGTTGGCACACGATCAGACACGACGCGACGCTCCGGCATTTGGCTTCCCTCGGCTTTTTGGCTTTGGCTTGCTTTACTTTTCGTAATTCTGCATGCAAAGTTTGTGACCTAAAAAGCCAAACTGGAAGCTTCGTCAAACCAGACATAACTAGTCCAAATGGTGTTGATTTTGTCATTTAAGTCGGATCATCAGATAGTCATTTAGGAGACATTTGATGTAATGTTGTGTACATACATGATGGTCCAGAATGGGGTGACTTGATAATGAGCAAATGACTTTGCCATCGATCAAAATTTGTGACTTTGGTATCAGCCTCAAATTCATAGATCAATGGATCAAAGTACCAAAGTGACTTGATCGTGATCGTAAGAACCATAATCAATGTGAGTCAATAATCATAACTCGTTGGGTGGTTGGACGCAAAGACGAAAAATGAAAATTGGCAATTATTGTGCATTTTTTCCAATTTCGGTCTACCAACGTGAATGAAAAGAAGATTTTTTTGAGAATGTGTTAGCGGTGCTCTATTTTCTCGGTGTGGTAGGCCAAGGTCTCCCGAAATGAATATCCAATGCACCAACCCTGCGTTCGCAAGTTCGCATGCAGTTTCAAGCTACTATAGACTATAGAGCATTTTGTTTTGGGACAGATTATCATTTTTTTGGCTTGGCTTTGCCTCTTGCGTAGAATTGAGATTTGAAGGAAATTGGGTCGTTCTTTTAATCCAAACAAAGTTTGCATAGTCTTATTTTTTCTCTATTCCATTTTGCGTGGAAGAGAAGTCTGTTTAATTTTCCATGTGTGAGAGCAAAAGCAAGCAAAGGAAAAAACTAACGAATAAAAGGGTTTTGCTGGGAACGACGACGACGACGCGAGATTGGTCGCACTCGTGACCATGACACACTTCCGCAGCCACATGCATTATAGCCGCAAGAACGTAATGTTGTGCGTTTTAACAGTGTTCTGTGGGACTCTCACTAGTTTTTTTTGCCTCTTTTTAGTACTTTGTATCTTATGTTATATAGTATTAGAATTAGAATACATTACGTTTTTCGTGGGTTGCATATTATTATTATGAGACCAAATGTTAACTGTGCACTTAAATGCTTCTCTGCTGTCTCTCACTGTTCCTACTCGTACATTCATGCATTTTGTACAAACAAGAACGAAATTGTTTTTGCATCTCTTCTCCTCCTCCTGCTTTTTGCCAAATATTATTTTACCTTGTGCAAAAAAAGTACACAAAACTTCTCATTTGATTCGTATGAAAATTTTGTATTATCCTTCGTTCATTCGAATGCAAATGCAAAATGAAAGCTGCATGAGAAAACTGCCAACTGGCTTCTTCAGGGCCTTAAAATTGTCGATGCGAAAAATGCCACACACAACGTTTTGTACTTACCTCGACTTTAATCGAATGTTAATTACTGTAATTATAATCTTCAGTCCAACTTCAGTGTGCTGTGTTCTATATTTTTTTATCGAGATTTGGATCTGAGTGACCCATCTCGAGAGGACTCTTAATTTTATAATACTTATAGCAAGCATACACGAGCACAAACTACAATATAATACAATGCCTTTCATCCATTTGTTGTAATTAAAAGGAATCAAAAAATTAATTAGTAATTAAACCAAGAATTGTATTTGCATTTTTGCTGAATAATTCAAACAGAGGTGTGGCTTGGGTAAGCCAGTAAAATGACATTTTGAATGAAGTGAACATAAAAGTTGATGCGAATACTTTTTATGCTCATAACAATAACATAATTTTGGATACAAAATGCGCAACAATTCAGTGTCATTGTTAGACGTGTCAAGATTATCATGCAAAATTCAAAGCAGCAAATTACAGTGTGCAGGACGCATTCATCCTAATTTTTGTAGACATTGAAGCACTTGGAGTTCAGTTGTTAAACCATTACAATGGAATTAGCAACGAATAATTATCCCAAAAAAGTGCCATGAGCACTTTACAGGCAGGAGTGAACGTTGTCCATTGTTTCAGCCAAGCAATACAGTGTTAGATAATAAAACCTTTCCATACAGTAACAGTACAAAATGGGAAGATAATGGGTCGTATTTCATCACAAAGGAACAATAGGAATCAAATGCAAAAAGCAATAGTAAAAAATACGTTTACTGCTATTCAATACGTTAATGTGAATGAGTTTAAAAGTAGAACAGTGCGAAAACCCAAGAAGCAGAACGACGAGGATTGATACCAAATGCGTTTATCCATGCACTAACAACAACACACTAACCCTTGAATACGCATCGTACGCACTCGGACTTTTACTTTTCCACAAAAAAAATCAAAACAAAAGTCGAGAAAATGACAAAAAAATTGTACAAAAGCCAGAAGCAAATGTGCAAAGAGTCCCATGACATGACATATGAATGAAGCATGAAAGGTATTATTTTAAGTATGAGACTGCGTCAAGATTGAGGTTGCGTGGACTTGAGAGTTTCACTCTGACGTAATAATGATGACCAAGTGCGTTGTAGTTAGTGACACACAATGTAAACATTTGTCAGCAAATAAACATTCTGTGCAATGTATGGACAGGACAGTTTAGTGTGTTATTGTTGCCTTTATTGCATAAAGGCCATTGCCATTTTCCAGGTTTTTGTATCATGTGATGAATGCTACTTTTATATGAAACAGATTATGGATTGGAAAACAAAAGTATTCTACATACTTTTGTGTTTGACCAATACCGTCATCGTCCATCGTACGTAATTCATGATATTCTGAACATTTTGGACTTTGCTCAAGTGAAAATTTTGGAATAACATGTTGGCGCACTAAAAATATATTCTTGATAAAACTGGAGATAACAAAGGATCCCTAGATTTTCCGACCTTTTGAGCTACTGATAACGCAATACACTGCAAAATCAATGTATTTTTTTGCCAAAATATTTATAGTTCGCGTACGCTCATGTACAAACTGTTATTGTACGCGAATGTCCCGTGTGTGCGGAATTCATTAGCAAATTCTAAAAGTCTCAGAATTGATTGTTCGTGTACAAAAAACGAAGCAACTAAAAACTTTGTCTTACTGGCTGTACATTCCAGTCTTATGACAGGAGCAAGTGAGCTGCCCATTGTTTTCGGACGCATCCTGCTTTTATCAAGTTGAGAAAAGGCAAAATCCACAGACACAGACAGGATGCATTTAAGAATAATTTTAGTTATAGACCGTCATGAACTAAATACCCAATTCCTTTAAACATTATCAAGAAAATCCACCATACAACACACAGCAGAGAGCACACAATGCTCATTTCTTGTAGTGTAATTTCCCGGATTCCCACACCATCCATGCCATAGCATGAGCAACATGCTTCTACGCACACACACGCATCAATGCATGAGAACAGCAAAGTTTGCTGGATGACGAAGACTGCAAAAAAGCATGCAAAAAGAACAACTTTGCAAACTGGATATCAAGCCTGGAAAAAAACTGATAGTACGATACTATACACAGTATATCAATAGCAATGTGTAGTAATGCAGCTTGAACATTAATGCCGAAAGCACATGGACGAAACAAAAGAAAAATGAGTCGCACATGCCAGCTTAAACTTGCCATTTGGCCAGTGTGTTTAGTGTTTCATGGTTTACAAAAACACACGTACACGTTTTTAACAATGGCAAAACTCCTGACGGGAAGAGTTTTATTCCATTCGCATATTAGTGTGAGAACAATGGTGTTTGTGGGTGTTTGTAGCATGTCATCGTCATGATGAACCATATGCACTGCCTGTTATGAAAACTTCTAGTTGATTTGATACCAATGTTGAAGAGATAATGAGACTTTTATAGTTTTGTTTTGGCAAACCACCTTTGCTCCCTCATTTTACTTTTGGACAAGTTGCAGCAAATTGACAATTTTATGAACTTTTAAGCAACTTCAGGACGCTTCAAAGTCATGCAAGATGCAATGCACTACATTATGGATTTTCGCTCTTTGTCCAACAGGTAGAAAACGTTCTTTGTTGATACAAACGTTGATGGGATGCACACATGCACAAAGACGAGAGACACGTAGATCAGCATCCAAGCAGGAGTGTGCATACAGTACACAATGGACCAAGAACCGGAGCCGTAGGCAAAAGTTTCATGCTTTTGTAAAGCATGATCATAATGTAGTCAAGGAAGAGTGAAGCAGTGAGAGTGTTCCACAATCACGTAATAGTAAATTAAGCGTACACAGAACCAAAATGCTATGCTATACTCGGTACGTTCGTATGTTACATCGTACATAGTAAAGTTGTGTTTCGTTCTATGCCGTGTGCGTAACCCATGCGTAACACTCGTCTGGAGATTGGGCAATGCTGGTTTGACTGGCTGGTTATGCTGGGGCTGCTGTTGACATGGTTTGCCTTTAGGTTAGTGAAGAATGGGACTTTTGTAAAATGCATTTGAGTGTGAGGGATCGGGGTTTGTGTGTGAATTCATGTCCAGAACGAAACCATCGTTTTTAGTCATAGAAAAGTCGTCGTGGAGAGGAGTTTTGTGCTGCTGGAAAAATGCATGGAGAAGGATTGAGGCTTTTTGGATAGTATAGGCGTAATGTTGTTGTGGCCTCTTGAAATGCTATGGTTGTGTCTGGAGAGACTGGAATGAATGCTAAAGAAGAAACAAGTTGTAAACTAGTAAAGCAGTGAAGTGATGGATAAGAGCAGAGCTGGAGCCGAAGTGAGCCAGCCGAAGTAAGGAAAAAGGCTGGAAAGCATGGCGCAGGACTGAAAGACTGTCTATGCCTTTGGTCTCTGGACGTCGTGTCTCCCAAGTGGTGGCTTTGCCGTGAAAGTGGCCCACAGACCTACATTCAATTTCGTTGCCAAGGTGTAGAGGCTCCCCTGCCATTGAAATTCTTCCGTTGCCCAAGACCCACACACACTTTACATGGTCGTCCTCCTGTCCAGTCACAAGGGCACGATTCTCCAGTGACCCTTGACATTGACCTGGGTCAAGTCTCCATCTTCACTTCCTGTGTACTCGCATCATCTCTTCACTCTTGTCCATACTGATAAAAATTATACAAACACGCGTTTTTCTGTCGCTACTCCAATATTTGAGTATACACGAGGGAGTGCAAGTGCACCGCGAGTGTTCGTCTCGCCGCCACCACACGAGAAAACAGCCACACATCCATTATTTTTCAAACTTTTTGCTGTACTTTTTTTTAAAAATCAGACAATCATCATTTGGTGACTTTTACAACTTTACTTACTCGGTTCCTCGTTACCTGTGTTTTTAAGTGTATTCCCATGTGCATTTTAATTTTAATATAAGACAAAAACTGTGTTAGTAATGTGCTGAGCACATTGTTGTGCCTCGAAGGTTACGTTCATTTCAGCCCATGGCCAATTTGCCGACTAGTCACGTTGTCAATCATTCTACATAATTCTCGGTGATTTTTATGATTTCCGGACAATCAATCCTTCCAGTTCCAAATCAAATTACCTGTGTACTAAATATATACTGTGTCCTACGAAAATAAATAATATTGTTGAAAGAAAGAAAAGTAATTAGAATTGTTATTATCATTGTTCAAACGTTTCAAAGTTTTAATACTCAAACTTTAATGATTGCTTTCATGAATGTAAAAGTTTGCAGTGTTCGTGTGTGATAGAATATTAAAGAAATTGAAAAGTTGATTTATGTTAATAAACCAACTGGTGAAACGTTTAGTTTATTATTCAAATCTCTCGTGAATAACAAAGCTTTATTGAGTACTTCGCGACTTGGAAGAGTGTAATACAAAAGGTAATATTTAGTGCGATTAAATCTTTTAATGGTGCACTGTTGTTTATTTAATTATTTGGATTGGTATTCGGTATTTGCGTAGTTCTTTTTATGGGGTTGGCATTTCGTTATTTGGAATTTTCATTTTTTTTACTTTCGTAATCACTTTTGTGAGTTGAGACTTGAGACTGCAAACAAAAGTGCGTTTAGTTTCAGTTTGAATCTATAATTTCTGTAGAATTTCAAGTACACTTTATTGCTACAATTCTAATTTAGGAACTTCATTTTGAATACCATTTGTGAACTGAGCACTTTGAATTTTCATTGACATTTTCATAAATTGCTTAATTTCCACTTTACAGCTAATTTCCTAGCTTCACGGAAAGAGAAGTTATACCTGAATCACATTTCGGACCTGGATTGACTATATATAATCGAAAACTAAAGATGCCCGATGAGGAAGCATCCACAACGACGGCAGTTGGGAATGTCTTAATTATCGAACCCGTGGATCTCCCATTGACCGGGAATCATACCGAATCAGATTCCCCTGACGAAACGGCTGGACTTGAAATTCATTTCATTCGTAAGTATCAATCAAAACTTTTTTGTTCAAGTCTTTTTTTGTTTTCTGATTAGAGTGCAAAGTGTTTCTGCAAATGTTGGTACTAGTTGTTTATTGTCATTACTCAATAATCAAACACGGTTAATTAGGATGGCTCGGCTCGGCATGCTCGGTGTCCCAGTATCATACTGAGCACACGTTATCATTCATAACTGTACCAAGAGCTTATAAGTGGTCGTAGCATCTCCTTGTCTTATCTCGGACTTGGTTTCATTATCATTATCTTCTTTCGCTCATGAATTGCATAACCGTCATAACATTACCGTAAAAGTTAAACAACATTACATTCTAAGTGTGTGTACTGTACTTGGTATTCGTAGTAAGTGTAGAATGTAACGTAGGCCTATGTTTATGTATATAGTTTGGAAGATGAGCTCATGGATGAAATGGAAAGTGGTTATCTTTACCAGAGTGAAGGTGTGTATTCTATCTTCTATCCTTTTGCCGTAGTAATAGTAAGTACTGGAGGAACGCATTTTATCATTACATTACGGATACACATGGATTGAATGTTGGTAATGCTACCTGTTGTGGTGTCGGAGCAAGTTGTATTCCAATTCCAGTATTCCTCTGAGGATGGGTACTGAAGCGAAGCATATTCAGGCATTTACTCACATCATCACGATGAGCCTGCTGATGTCAGGAAGGGTTTGGGTTAGGGAAGGGAATGATGAAGATCCCTTCAGGCTTTTGGTGGACAAGGTTTCGTTGCGTCATTTCTCTTCAAGTTGGCTCACATCTCAGTCAGATACTACGTGAACGTACGTTTGGCTCATTATGCGATGGGGTTTTGGATCTACTAAAAGATCCCTTGGTGCTTGTATAGTTAACTGGCCTACAGGTAAGAGGTAATTTCATATTTTTCGTTCAATGGGGAAACCTACCTGCTGAGCGAGCGAGGGAGGGGCAGAACTCTGCTGGCAAACATCACAACTGTGACCTTCAAAAGAGTACCTGTTTCTCTCTCATCCTCATGTGCTCTCACGTTGTCGCATCTGGAACTTGAAGAGACTCATCATATGAAATGAAATGATACTTTACTGTTCCTTGCAACTTTTAGCCGTTGCAGTTTAGCCAAAACTTTTATATTAGTTCAATCTTCCCATGTTTTTGCGACTGAGAAAACTTGAAAGCATTGCGTTATTGTGGCAAGCAAAACAGACGGAACTCAAACTCACTGGCTCACTGAAACTACTAAGCTTGATTAATTACAAGACACGAGAGTCAAAGCCGTTTTTGCTCTTTGGTCTTCTGCATTATCAAAGCATTATTGTTTTATGAATGCGTACTTTTTCACATGTTCTTTTCCTGAATCTTTTTTTGCTGTTGTAATAAAAGCTGCCTTATTGCTTGTCGGAATGCATGGCCTGTTCTTAAGGAATGCTTACTTGCTTACAGCAAAAATCGCGAGCAAATTGCAATTTTAAATAAATAAATTATTTGCGGTAGTTTGGTCTGAAATCACAGAAAAAAATATTATTGTAATATGAGCATTTTATTAGAACCTAGAGACCGGATACTTTCCCTTTCAGTATTTCATGTTTATAATATTCCGAACCCTTTAATTACGATAAGAACTGATCTTGCAGTGTGATCTGCTCGTTAGTGATTGGTGAAAATGGAGAAACAGGAAGACCGAGCGCATCGTATTTCAAATTAAGGTGGCTTTTGGTCCATAAGAAAGCATTGTGTACATGTAAATCAAATGGCACAAACTCGTCTTTTTCAAAAAGTTTCAGCTCCAAAACTATACCATTAATTAAA
>JABASF010001360.1:0-23080 GCA_019776145.1 Harlomillsia oculata | reverse complement strand
TTTTACTTTTCTAACAAAGATCAATGAGAAAGTGAAGAGATGAGCCTCGAAAATAACTGTTTCCAAATTAATTCATTTTGTGTTCGAATCCATGTTCCCAGAATCTTTCTACTATACCAGGTAGTGTTGTTAAACTGCACTATGCGTGCTACAGAAGAGAATCCATAATTTACGCATTCTGTCAAGCAAACCTGAAGGACTCTATACTTAGCAATTGCTATAAGTTGAAATCACTACAAAGACAAGTAGGTTTTGAATTGTTCAGGAACGTGCGGGAAAAACAGGAGAGATCACAAAGACAGTAAAGTAGTCGGGATGTTGAAGAGCTATATGAGGTAATATTATAATGGTAAGTTTTTAAGGGTCAAAAATTAAAACATGGTTGTGAGTATATGCCGCTATACGGAATTTTACCCGTGTGACGACTCATTGTCACCACCTCCAGTTATTGTTCAACAAACGAGAACGGAATACTAAAAAATCCCAAAAGGTTCTCTTCACATCTCGACACCACCACATAATGTCATGGTCTCAAAAACAGGATCCATGTACGGGAGAATGCCGTTGAGCACTGAGAACAAAGCCAGAAATAGGCACGGCGGATTGAGTGTAGTTGTGTAGTGCCACGACCACAATATGGACTGGATACGAAGAGTAAGTATAAATAAAACGCAGATTGCACCCTTCACAACATTGTCTTAAACTTTTCAAATCCTTTTTCGTAGCTTGCTCCTAAAGACAATGGGACTTCGAGAAAAGCAATATTCTCCATGAGCATCTATCAACACGTCAACATTTTGTAGATGCGGCGTTCATCTTCGCCGGCGGAGATGGAAAATGTCCCTGAGTCAACTTGTTCAAAATACTCCTACAACCTCCTCTCACACACTACGAAACTATACGACCTTTTATTATTTACAACGTACTGCAACTCCTCCGTAGATCAGATACTTTGACCGGGCCAAAGCTATTTTCTCATCACATTACCAAAAGGTTAGTATCGTGATATCTACAAGTTTGTGACAAAAAAGGACTTTTTCTCAGGCGCTAGCATACAGCGTTTCAAACACAACTAAAACTTTTGTGACGACACGAATAACTTGTAATAATCTCGCCATAAGAAGAAGAAAACGGTCGTCTGGACTTGACAAGTACAATTTTTTAATACAAATAAGTGAACCTTCTATTCATTAGTGTGACACCGTGTCAAACGAGAAGTCACATTCAATTAAGGTCTTTGCAACATAACATCGCATCCACCGCGTGATCGTACTAGTATTAATTCCATTTCTCCTTTATTAGTGTGACACCGTGTCAAACGAGAAGTCACATTCAATTAAGGTCTTTGCAACATAACATCGCATCCACCGCGTGATCGTACTAGTATTAATTCCCTTTCTCCTTTTCCTTTCTAAATGACCTCGGGAAAATATAATCAAGGCAAAAAGCTCACTCATGTCCTAATGCAAAAGGCATTGAGTCATGCATTGCATGCGTTTCCTCAGGGTTTACAACGGAGAGAAATGAGTAGGAAAACGAAGTAAAGCGTTTAAAATGTGCTTGACTTGATTTTAAACGGAGGCGCCCTACATTTGCATACCTAATCCATTTCCTTGTTATTTGTACGGTGATTTTGCGGCTAGTAGCTTTCACACAGATTTGGAAGATAGAAGGAGAAATTGGGGATGTTTATCGTATTTGAGACACTCGAGATGGCCAACGACCCTGTGTATATGAGCGCGCAACAAGCAATAACTATCTTAAGAGCTTTTGCCCAAATGCAGATCAAAACAAAGGCAAAAAAGTGTCCTGTGAAGTAAATCGGCGATCGTAATTCTCTCAGGGGTCTCATGTACTCCATTACAGCAGCTAAAGGGAAATCTCATTCAGAACAAACCTCGTCATAAAAAAATTCTAGTAAGGAGGAGATGATGATGCTGCAGCACTTTTGTGTGCATGTTACACTCATACGTCTTTTACCATTTTGTTTACAAACAGTATGAACTTTTGGCATAAAAACTGGAAGCTATAAAACGATGTCTTGTATGTCCATCTTAAAATTCCATTTGTGTATAAATTTGCAAAGATTTTGGCACATGCTCAAAAGAATTGCAAAAATACCCCAAGCTTCTGTATTCCAAAAAACTAAACGAGAATGTTCAAAACACATCTAAAGTATTTCACTCTCTCTCTCTCTCTTTCAACTCCAAACTCCACTTTTTGCAGCTGTGCCTTCATGCTGAGAGCAGATGTGCTTTTGAAATATATTTACATTTAATACAGTCATTTCTTCCATTTTAATACACTTTATGTTCCATGTGTTGTTAGTACATAGCAAAAACATATTACGCAATGCATTTTTTAAAATCTAGGTAAATGATCGCCTTGTTTTCTTCCCAATACAGACATTAACGAGTATTCTAATTTCCGCCGTGGTAAAGTAACGTTAGTAGTTTTGTTAGAAAGTACATGATAACATGGAATTGGCTGGACCAAAAAAACAACAGTATCACAATGAGCAGCCCAAAAGAGGCTCCTTATACGTGCAAACAATGGTCATTTGAATGAGGCTTCATGTGATGATGTTTACATCGCTGGCGCATGGATTGTGGCAAAGCACAAGACTTTTGTCCTTATACGTCGACATGCATAAACCGAAATCTCCTAATTAATACACAATGGGTGGTGTTTCATGAAAGCCACGAGGCTGGCTCAAAAGGTCAATAAACAAGTACTATTCCAAAAGTTGTAAGGGTATTGAAGACCAAAACTTATCCTGAAAATGTTGAGCAAACGAACAATAAGCAGCGTTCAATTAAAATAATTATCCATATGTAAACTGTAGTTACTTATATTGCATTCTGAAGTACTTTCAGTCAGTAATTGTTTTTTTACAAGCAGCTTTTTGAATAACGGAGTATTACGAATTCGTCACTCAAACCTTAATTTGTCTTATTACAAAGGTCACATGAAAGTAAAATGATCCCTGTGAGTCAGAATTGACCAGTGATCGAATCGGTTCTCGAAATCATCATATAAGAGAATAAATAACAAGGTTCAACATTATAGAATGCACAATAATAATAGTGGATATGTATAATACGTAGCACACATGCCGCAAATAACCATGGCTTTATAAGGGAGCTGACAGATATGCAGATAACTGAAGAATGGATAATAGCAGATCACCTTTCTGATACGACCGAATAGTAATTAATTGTCCGGCTTGCTACGTAATCAATTAGAATTCAACTTTCTTCGGTAATCAATACGTGCAAATGTATCCTCGTTTATTCTGACCCGTGACCCTTTGCAGAGCCTGTTAGTTTAATCGGAACAGTATAGAAACTAAACACAAGGTTTTTTATCGTGCATAATAGTATTTCTTTACACTCATCCAACCTGCCAAGTTCCATTCGCAACTTGCCAAAATATTTTCAATCAAGAGGGAATTTGCATCAAGACTTGCTGCTGCACAAACAAAACTCGTTTGCACTTTTAAAATTGCAACGATTTGACAAGACACTTGGAGCTGAAATGACTGATCTGAGAGTGCAGAAAATGTACAATGTATACATAAACCAACATTAAACTTTTTTTTCGCATGCTTCAGTACAAAATGAAGAGTTAAGCAGTACCAGGTTAGCTGCAGTTGGTTTCATTACTATTCCACATGCATCGGGCAGCAACTTTGCACTGCTAATTGCTTACATTCCACATTCCTTTTGATGACCTAAGAACGAGTGAGAGTGCGAGTGCAAATAATTGCAAAGGAGACATTGTCATTGTGTATGGAATAACTTGGACAACAATACTATTTTTGAGACAGTCGAACTCCTAATTCTACAGTCAGTCACCTCACCTCACCTCACCTATTCTGCAACTGCAATGTGCATTGGAATGTGCAAGTGAGATAATGCCATTGCCAGCGTTCATTTGCGGCTTGTTTGTATGCGCACTGAACTCTTGACTTGGATTGTTTGCTGTCACGAGGGAATCCAGTACAAGGCCGAGTGCACATTTATGGGAATCCCACGCCACACTGCCACGCCGCCACTCCTATTACAGAGCATTTAGTATGCATATTTCCTCTCATGTTGTACACATTCGTTCATACGCTGAGATTAAGGTATACTTTATACTGTACTTTGGATTATCGTATCACATTTTCGTCATGATCAGGAGACTGCACTGTTCACAATGCTTCTTGTCCCAAATAATATCTATTACATTAATATTAATAAGAATAATGCATAATAAAAGTGTCTAGGAAAAAGCATAGACGAAACGACCCGCAGGAGTTCTCGACTCCTCAACTCGCTTAATATTCTTTCATATGATGCAAGATAACCAGATATTTATTGATACGGCCACTCAAATACTGCTTACTTCAGTTTATCTGGCTTCAACTCAAGAAGAAATTGTAGTCAGCAGTAAAAGGAGTAAACGACATTTGACACAAAACACAAAGCAACAATTATTGCGAAACTAGGTTTATGCTGACCATCAATGTTGGGGTTGCTTTTGAAAAATAACACGTCATGAAATTATTAATAAAGCGTATTTTAGATTTTACTTGCTTTGTACATTCCTTTGTGTGCTTGATTACTTTGAGATGTTTGGAACATGTAATGACAAAACGTTTTAGAACCCTTAAATATATTTTTACAATTTTTTGACAGATGAAGGGTAAGTATAGCAAACAGACAGACTCTGGTAAGAGTATACAAGTTATGATTCACTGTTTGCATGTATGGATTCTTACTTTTATTACGCTAAACGAAACAAGGCCACAGAAAACAATAAAAAAAACTTGCTTGGATTTTGCAAATAGCCGTATTTTGCAAAGAGCAGTGGTGAACATCCGGCCGAATCATGAAAAACAACACCCACTAGTCGTAACTGGTCAACATAATAGCACGAAGGTTTTGCAGACTATGCAAATTTGTCTTTTCCCACTTTTTATCTGAGATGTCTGACGATGAAAAGTGATGAGAAAGCAAAGGAACAAAGACTCATGTTTCCCTTCCTTCGACTTTGACAAAAGGACTCAAAAGTTTTATGAGAGTTTTTATGATGCTAAGTTTGTACGACAAATAACATTTAAGACGTCAATTTCCAAATAACTCACATTAAAAAAAATCTCGAGAAGGTCGTCTGTCTGTTTGTTTCCTAATGAGAAACAAAATCTAATGAATGCTAATTCCTTTGGTCTCTCACTGAAATGGATTTTGGACACCACCAAAAATTTTAAGACTGTTCTACATTAAATACGCGAACATGTTTTTTTCTTAGAAAGGCAATAAACCTCATTTTTATACTGAAAGAAACAGAAGTGCTGCGAACGCGTACCTGGAATTGTGGAGATCTTGCTGGGTATCTGTTGCTTCTGTTGGCATTCGCCTTTGCGTTTATCAGCACCTGGAAAAAAACAAATAAAAAAGACATGAATAAATTTTGTTTAAAGTTCCAAAAAGAGTTTCATTTGACTATTTCCGCCTTTGTAGAATTTGAGAAGTTTTGTGTTTGTAATTGGATGCGCTATGAAAAATGAGGTGTTCGTAAGTGAATTTCAAATTTTCGCCTATGGAAATGGAAATAGACATAAATTCCATGCGAAGATAAACGACAAGCTTATGACGTTCAGACAACCAAAGCCAGAAAAATCGTAGACTCTCATGGTTCATGGTTGTATTACAACGGCGTGCTATACGCATGTTGTACTAGGACGAAGGTTAAAATAAGATAAAAAGCACACACCCTCTTTTCCAGAATTCATTTTGGTTCAAAAAAAGAGTACGTTAGAAAAGATCGTGTATAAATGGCACATCCCTTGGTTAGCTACGCATACCATTGTTCCCGGGGAGGAAATATGCTCAGAAAATTGTGAACAACAGCATTTTGGAATCATTTTGTCATCAGTCAAGCCTTTGACTCATTTTTGGGAACAAAAAAACTGTGCATTCTTCATTCATAATAAATGAGGATGAATGCAAAGGCCACATATAATCATGTGAAGAAGATCCTCAAGAGAGAGGAGAAAGAGACACTTCTCCATTCGAACAAAAGACGACAAAGCGCCTTCATCCCTTCGCCCAAAACTTTTCAGTCTCAAATCGCATTTTGAGCTGCTTCCAGGTGAATCCTCTTTAGCCATCAAGAAATGTAAAGGTGTGTGCATCTGCGTGTGCGTGTGTGTGTGACTCTCTTTCATTTCAAAGTTTGGTCATTTGGATAACATTTTATAAAAAGGTTGAATGTTGAATTGGAGCCGGGACGCATCTCCACATGAACTCGACTGCTCTGCATGACTCCCAATATTTCAAGTGTCACTCAATCCATTGCATTGGATTATGAATTCTATTCTATTCTTTTCATACAAAATAGATACCATTGAGCCATTGGGATCTTTTCAATTTCGTCAACGTGAATTCCAATTTATTGTAACTACGGCACTGACACTGTTGACCTATTGACCGCAAACCCAAGGCTTACAGAACTTAGGGTTTCGAGACCAAAGATCAATAGGGTGCATTGCATTGGGATCTTACTACAATGCAACTGTTACAATGTATACGTTGAAAAATACGCTTCTAAAACACATGATTCTTTAGCAGTTTCGTATCCTATTATCTGTTATAGCTTCGCAGTCCACGTCTGGTAATGTCAAAGATGGAATTGTCTTGGTGAAATTAAAATACAAACGGAACTGTAACTTGACAACTAAGTGTATTATAGTCCGTCAGCTACTACGGACGGAATTTTCCGAATTTGGAGCACTAGCGCTTCAAATTCGTTTAAAAACTACAGTGTCCCATAACATTTAATTACATAATATTTCCCATGCGGGGATAAAGGATTCGTGGATAAAAAAGCCGTTGCAGGGTCAAGTAGCATGATTATTCTAAGGAAAGTATCACCAGATGACCAATTTATTCCGGGAATTTTGTAACAACCCTAACGGACAATGGTGCCGCAAAGAACATCCTATTGTCCAAAAAGAGTAGCGTTTAAGTGTAATCGAATGGAAGTGTTGAGTGAACGCATTTTTGTACTAGGCTTTCAGGTTTATGAGAAATGGGTAAGAAATGATTGTAAGCAAGACTGCAACAGTGCAACAAGACAAGACAGCCACTTTCTAAAGGCAAAACAACCAATTTCCTCGGAAGATTAGTCCGAGTGGGTGTTAAATACAGTTTATTCTCCTGTTTCCCATCGTCATTCTGAATTTGAATGCTAGTTGCAAGCAAAGTGTTACTCTGTAAAGCATGAAATCGACAGAATCTCGAGCATCTTCCTTCGTGCTTTATGAATGTATGTTCTCAGTCAATTTAAGTTCGTGTTGCATGCACTACAATTAATTTCTCGAAGCTAAGTAAACCTTGAACAAGAGCGAAGAAGAAACTCCTACACATCTCTTTCAAATAGCCTGCGAAAATTAAAGGAAATTCTCGCAATTTCACGACATGTCAAAAAGTCGGTGTAACCAGCAGTTCTATTTCAGTATAAGTGTACCACATCTGAAGTTTGAACACAAGTTTAAAAGACACACGAAGGAACACAAAGAGCATAGGATTAAAGCAGTTGAAATGAAAGGCAGCATTATTGTAATGCGCGGTGGAAAAAAGGCTAAGTGATGTAAATGTAACCCCTGGTATTAACCATTGTCTCTATTATTATTGAGTTTAGGGAGCCAAAAGAGAGAGGAGAGATGCACGGCGGAATTTGAGTGAGCAGATCACGTTTTTGTCATAAATTCTTATAAGATCTAGTGACACACACACTTTACGTACTAGCACAATATCAAAACCACAAGTACAAAAAGCGGAACAGTACTTTGGGTTAATGCTTGGTCAAAAGAAGAGAAAGAGCACTGAATAAAAAAAATACGTACGAACAATCACACACACACACATACACAACAACAAAAGCTCTCATTTCTTTTATGGGGATTGCATTGCACGGCTCGTCCATCCAAATCCAATCTCTGTCAAGAATCAGAATGGAAAATTTTCCTTCGGGTGTTATAAATATGAACTAGGCGTGTTGAAGCACCTTCTTCTCCGTCGATTCATTCGTAGCTTTTACCATTCATTCATTTCATACTGTTCCTTGGCCCAACAACAACAGCCCAATTTCATTGCTACAAGTGTTAACTGAGTGCGAGAATTTCTTCTCTCGCTCACTCAGTCTCACTTCTTATATATCCATTTGTCGAAAATGATTTCTTCGTGAAGATGCAATAAGATTTGAACGTCTTTTTGGTCTACAAAGATAGTGAAACATGACAATAAATAAACATTTTATACCATCTAAGCTTAACTAAAAAGTTAAGCGTTTTTCCGGCACTCACATTCATTTTGATTTGTCTTTGCTTGATTCCATATAATTACAAGATATGAAGACAGTATACATATAATTTCACTGCAGTTGATCTCATCAAGATCCATGCATTAGCACTCTCAATTATTCACAACACTAAATGTCATGGAATAAAATTTATATCTCATTCAAAAACACAATCGTCTACAGTTTACGTTTTAGTTTTAAAGTGACTGGTGACGTGCGTGGGGACTGCGGACTTCAAGAATACTAAAACCTCAAAAAGTTGTTTGAAAATCACATACCGGATGTAACACCACTCAACGAATTTCTCCATCAGCATATTTTCATTCAGGGGTGTTTTTTCTCAGAATTTTTTTATTTCATTTATTTATAGATAAGGACTCTCCCAAAGGTCGTAGATCACCAACAACCGCAGGAGATTTTACACTATAACGTACGATGGTACGATCCTCCTTTTTCTTTATCCCTAAAGTGTGGATGGAGTGGCTCAAATCGGATTTTCTTCATTTTCCAACGTTCCTCTCCTTTCCCACAAGAACAAGCTTTGAATGACTGATCCACCGTCACACTGAGCGAGAAATAAGAATAAAAGAAGAAGACAAGCAGTCTGCCTTATTTCGTCACGGCCATATAAACCACGTTCTTTGTTCCGAAAACGTTCAGAAAGTTCACAAACTTTTAGTTGATTCTATGTTATTTATCCAGAAGTACTATATACATGACACTGGCACTACAAACCGTACCGTACACTTATTATTTTAAACCTCAACGAAAATACCAATTACAAGTATTCTATATTGTAATAAAGAAAGGTGAAGGCTTCTTCTTTCCTTTCACCCGCACAGAAAGCTGTAAACGGAAATTCATGCCCAATTTGGCCATTCTCCCCAAATGGTATTATAATTTGCAATAAACCTTCCGGCTCGTGAATCAAATTGTGGCATTAGATTTCATGACATGTCAGTTCCCATGCCCATTGCATTGCTCCTAGTAGCTCTTTTTAATTAAGGCAAGTAGCTGTTTTTCAATTACTGCTGACTTGCTGATCAACCACTGACACGGAGCCCTAGAGGAAACAGATCCGTTGGACAAAGTTACCATTAGTAGTTAGTACGATATGATACTAAAGTTGCGATTGTTGATCCGCAGGCAATAACAAATTGCTCTGACTGTTCGTTATATTTCATGTGAAACACAGAAGGGCACAAGGAGATGGGATTAAAACAAATCGTTAGGATCATTGCCGTGGACATAGGTGTAGGCCAGAAAAGTCTTAAATGAACTGCGAGCGGTAAAGTTAAACGAATTCTAGCCTTTGGAAATAATGTTTAAGACGAGAAGAAGACAAAAGCATGTTTAACGTGTGAGTCCAAGATGATGACGATTCCACCTGATCCATTCAACTTCCTTGGCCTACCCTTGGAATCATCAATCCTTTTCAATTGAGACTGGTCGAAGCAACCCCTTCGGATGTAAATACTGTTTTGCCAGAATGATGTGATGATAAAAAATACAGACTCTAGCAACACTCTGTGGGTTTGCAGAGAAATTTAGCTCGTCGTCGACAAATAAAATAGGCATACGTATAGCTGGAAGTGAGTCGTGCTGTCTGTAATTACAATTCCTGAATTTTCAACGGAGATTTTACCCTAAGGCACTTTGTCGAAATGGCCTTATACTGCCGTAGTCGTCCGCCGAAGCCACATCCAATGAACTTTACCACGTCTAAATGAAATCAGGTTTGACTCGAGCACTTTTGAGACTAGACGTAGACCCCTAACTGCACTTACAATGAATCTTCTTCTTACACGACTTTACACCTGTGCTCTACACCTGTAACTTCAGGGCAGACTTTCTGCTAAAAAGTAGCATGCGGAATCTAAGTCTAACAGGATTAAAATGCATCTATTCAAAGGAGCAGCACCAGCTCGGATCTTGGATTACAACTTTACAATACTTTGCAATGTTTCTGTTTCAGTTTCAGTGTGAAGACAGTTCACTGTAGAATACTACACTTCATTAGCTTTGAGAGCACTAAGTAGCATCAGTTCAAAAATGTTTGCATGTACGTTCGCGTTCCGACGTACTTTGTGCCCGAAGCACAAGCAAAATAATTGTACAATGTTCCTAAGCAGTAAGTACATAACAGAAAATGCATCAGACATGAGCAATGACTAACATTATTTTTTTCAATCTTCTTCCTCCTGTTGTATGAATCTAAACAAGCATGGTTCTCCGTCCGTATATTTGCTTTTGAACTACTACTATTTCATCAGTGGTCACTCATCCTCGGTCTTGATGTCAGTTTGTTCTTAAGTTTGTTTCAAAAATGAAACGATTGCATTGCCATTGCCATAGATGATGGAAAGCTGAAGAGAAAGAAGTGATATACTGCGCAATGAGACGACTTGGATGGAGTGAAGAACAGAACGAGGCTTGATAAATGAGCGCATTCCGAAGCTCAGAGGGTAGCAGTCGTAGTAGTGAACAAACATGATTGTTCAGTTGCTCCTGTTTGGCCCCAACGACGATTTATATCGTCGTGAAGAGAAACAATGTGTTCATAAAAGAGACAAATGGTTTGTTTCTCGGTGAGGTGACCTTCTCCAAAGAAATCGCTCAGTGTTCTAAATCATTCGTAAATTATTTCCACACAACTCTGCCTTCTCAGTCTGTGGAGACGAGTGACTTCGGCGCCTCTTCACATTAATTGCAAAAAGAAGCTCCACTCGTCCAATTAATATTTAATTTCCTTGGTCAGAAGTGCCATAAAACAAGAGGAAAAGCTTCTGTTCATGATATACACTACACATGAACTGAATTACACAGCTAACTTATGATGGATTTCCTACAATTTATCGAGCCAATAAACTCGTGTGCTAATGTTTCGCTATTTCTCTCGACTTCTTCTTTGTCTCTTGTTCGATCAGCTTAAAGCAATCCCAAATCCCAGCAAAAGGAAAACGAGTGAATAATATAGTACTTACTATATACGAGGAATGAACTGTGATATTATAATGAACATAAAAATGAACCTTAAAAATGGGACAAAATACATATTTTATGTCGTCTTTTAATTCCATCAGTTGATTATGAAGCCTTGGAAAGCATTCATTAATTAATATACACTATGTTAAAAATAGTAAAAATGGTTGAGTCCAAATAACTTTATATTTATTTTCCATTCAATGGAATTATATGTACACTTCTGGATTAGGAAATTCTTTTCATGTATAGTTATAAGGTTTTTACACTTGATCCATTCGTAGCCAAAGAGTTGACAGACGTTTGAATTCAAGACTCCCAGTAGTGTCTGTAATCTTACGTATCGTCTGGTGCGAAGTGCGATGCAGTTGTGCAATGCGCTAGACGGATTCACACATCTTCCCATTTACTGTATTTGAATATTTGAAAAGAATAGTACATTGCACATAAATATACGCATGTGCTGTTATTATCTTTGAAATGCCTTTATGAGAAAAATGCCCCACTTTGAGCGCGTCAGAGAAGGACGATCGACTGACTGTTGACTGTGAACTGTGACTACCTCACTTGCTGTGTAAAAGTGAAATTGAATGCGTATGTAAATGTGTGAGCTTGTCTCCGAACCACAATACATGCTTGAGTTATGCTTCTCCTTAAGTTTTTAGCACCTCGAACAAGTTGCTCCTACTTCAAGGAACCATGGATTTTTGAAGGCTCCAAGAAATAAAAAAAAACCTGGCACTCGTCCGTAATACACTGGACAAAGATAAATCCTCACGTATCAAGTTCTGTGTAAGCAGATGTCTTCTCTATGTAAAATAAGAAATATCAGAGTGTTCGTATGCGTGTACTTTGTGAAGACGCAGCTATAAAATAATGGCCAAGGTACCCAGGGGCCTTTCGTGGCCTTGACAAACTGGCATGGTGCTTTGGTTATTGTACCGTCCGGTTTAAAACCAGTGTGTTCCAGGACTCGTAAAAAACAAATGCGAAGCAATTGCTTTTCATTCCGATTTGTTAGGTAATGAATCAAGGGATACGACAGCCACGGAGTTTTGCTCTTATAACTTTACTTTTGCAGCTTCCATCAAAATTCATATACAGCTGTAAACTTTGCTTGCACATCATTTATTTAAATAAGGTAGAGTATCAATGTAATCTTAATGTTCGAGTGGATGAACCTTCCGAATGAGCGTATCTTCTACAGCAAATTGCAATGCATTAAAACACAACACAGTATCTCTAGGAACTGCATCTCATTTTTTTACCTTACAATTAACTCGCAATCAAGATCTTGTTTGTATCAACAATAAATGCTTACACGTGTCCAAATCGACTCAACCAAAAAATCAAAGCAATACAATCAAATGCAGATGATGCTAAGATTCTGTGCAATCATACAGAAGTGATATTTTTAAAGCCGGTTATATGTTGTGTTGGTTGAACATCAAAACATCCAATAACATTGGATTTGCACAATTTCTTAGTTTGTTTCATTTCATTCAAAATTTCAGGTATCGAATATCGTGAAATTTGAAACGTACAAAAATTTGAGCATGACAATAACGTTGCAAGTGCTGTCAAAGTATGCTTCATTGTCAATTCGAGTTGCTTCTGAGAATAATATTTGGCCATATTAGGATTCATCCGAGTGAGTTTACGAGATCAATTATGCTTCATTCAATGCATAATAATTTGGCATGCATCATGCAGTGCTGCTACAATATAATGTCACATTACAATGCAATTTCTGTGTTTGTATCCCATACTTTCAATAACGTAACATGTACACTAAATCCATTGAAGGAATGGAAATATCCTTTTCCACTTTGACACACGTTTAAGGTAATGGTATGACAAGAGATGCTAACCTTCAATGAGACACCTAGAAGTCTACAATGTGTAACCTTTTACACATACCAAAAATTCAATGCCACGCGACATTAGATTGACATGATGGATTTCACAGTGTATATTGCACATCCAAAGTCGCGACATGTACCACTGTCCGACTGTTCAACAAGTGAACATTGGTAAAATGTGGAGTCTTAATAATTTTGTCGAGTCCAGAAGGTAACTTTTCGTTTTTGGTATTGTGTACATGGTACGTATTTTGATATTATTTCACCATACGTGGGAGATTTGTAGTATTCTGTAGGAACAGGAAATTACACAGTAATTTGAAAGAGGAAAGCACCAACATCATCTGAAGATGCTACAAAGAAGCATAAGAGGATACAAACAAACAAAAGGATTTGGTCAAGTGAGTAGTAAAGAATACAATTTTGATGGTATAGTAGTAGCTCATACATGAACACTTTTGTGCTTTATTCTGTGAAGATGGGAATGATAATAATGTTCCAAGTTTCAAGAGAGTAGTATACGAAATACGACGTTTGCCAGCCAGTCTATTATATTGAACGACTGAAAAGGAAGAAAAAAAGAACTTGCGTTACTCACCGAGAGACTTCTCTCCACGTGCACAACCCAACCAGCAGAGCAAGATGTCTGAGACATACAGTGCTAGACTTGATTTGCATGTGTCGCACTACTGCTCAGGTAGACAAAATTGTGTATTATTAATGCGCCGAGATGACACCAAACACCTATACAGACTATGCAGTGGTCGTCACGAGACGACTTTTCAACAGGAACGTTTGTCTAACTGTGCGATGCCGTGAGGAATACAAGGTCATTGAATACCGGGCACTCGACCTGATGTCCGACAAAACAGTCTCCCTGCAGGATTAAATGCAAGCAAAGCACGAATATTCTTTCATCTTATCAGCATCTGAAAAGTGAATGGGCATTTCTCAGCGTTTTTACTAAGCACTCAGCTGCCGATCACCTCTCCTTGGGTTCTTATTGATTACTGCACCTCCCCTTTTGGCTGGAGGAACGTTGATTGTGATTTGTGATGATGCGCATTATTTTTACATGCAAAGCCAACGATGATTTTGAGCCACGATGGACATGAAGACTGAAGGCTTTAGCTTTAGTCCCTTCAGGGGCGTCAAGAATCAAGCCGATACATTCACCGATAATTTCGACATTTTGATACACACTGCGACATTATCGACTTGCATAGGAAGGGTGCCACCCTTTCTGTCCAAATTGCTTCCAGTTTCATTTGCCACTCAGTGCATTTGACGATGAAAGACTGACTACTTTGCATATGCATTTAGCTTTGTTTTCATGTACGAAGCATTTGAACGGTGTATGAAAGAAGGCGTCAAATACCTATGCAATCTCCTATCAATAATGAGTAACTGTGCCTCAGCATATAATTATCGTTGAGTCGTTTGCCCTTATTCAGAAAAGATATGTATCCATAAAAATGAAAGAGTTCACAGAGTACATGACTCAACTCAAGACGCACTAATTCCACTATTTAACTCGAAAGTCAAAAGTCAAAAATCTCTTTTTTCCAATTCCATCCATCCATCCTCCCGGTGTAACAGATTTTCAATCAAAGAATCCAATATGTTATATAGTTTTCTATAAAGTCTCGTAACGTGAGATACTCCGGTCACGTCCAGACACTTAACGATGATACGTCGTAAGGGTGGTTCAATGCAGGGGCGGCTGAGTTATGAAGCCGGGAACTTCTTTGCTTCAAGTTCCATCAAAGGACTTTTGCATAGGAAATGAGAGGACATGGAATCGTTGCTGTGAGGTGTCGTGGTCCATAGTAGGACATCAAAGTTACTTCATTCCCATAAAATCCGTCAACCGGCCGGCTCTTTCGACGGTGGTCCCGTCCATCTCCCAGTCCAAGTGCTACAACTCCCAAGTGAATTTTACGAGTTCGACTATAGGCAGCAGTTCAGCAATGTGGATGGTACAGGTTCCATGTCTGACTTTGAAGGAACATCTCACTTCCTTGCAGACTAAACGTGTTCCTCATGCTCTCATGATGCATTAAACCACCAGAAGGACGAGAAAATTAAGCGGCTTTTCTATTAACCAGACAAGAAGCTGCTGACTGTCAGTCGAGTTCAATTTAACTTAAGCCCACCGGACACACCGTTTGAATCCGACTTCATATTGATTGGAAACATTTCATGAACGGATGGGATTTAATATTCATAGTCAATTGAGATTTAAACCCTTTCGCAAATTCCAACTAAATTCGCGCTGGAGACATCAGTTAAAGGAAGAAGTTTCTTCTCATCCCATGTAACCTCAATGCTTACATCGGCTTTATGCCTGACCTTTTCCCCGCCGGCTGGCTGTTTGGAAAGAGCATTAAATGTTTTTATCAACTATAGTGAATCCATGCATAATTTACTGCAAGTTGCTGCCCAAATCTTAACTCTCTTCCTCCGGCTGTTCCAACTCTTAGGATCGTCCAAAGCATTAAACAGCAAAGAAGAAGGAATTATGCTTGGAAGCAAAGTGTTCAGACTGGTTTCCCACTGATTTTCGACTGTCTCCCAAGACAGACAGAGAGAGACAAGTTGTCCCCGGCCGGCACACACAATCCATCCCGTCTCTCCCGAGTTAAAATCTCACAACGAAACGCAACAATGCAAAGCAAGGCATATCTCTGTAATCGTCATAATCATCATGCCAAGGAGCAGGTGAATCTTAATGCAAATGAAGTTTGTTCATGAGACTGTAAGTACCCCTAGAAGTCCTGATTAACCACGAAATAGCAGGAAGATGGCGATTATCATTACCATCGTGTGGCTTATTTTTGTGTCCCTAAAATCTCGGTGTTTCTCACATGACTAGAAGGAAATTTTGTGGTAATAAACTACCCCATGCTTCCATTTACTTTCTTTAATTGCCCTCTTGAAGAGAGGCAAGCATGATTTGAAATATAAGACAAAAATACTCATAGCTTCACTCAAATCCACTTGGAGGATCATCCCAGTAAACAAGAGAATTAATGTCTGTATAGTGACCCTAAGTTATTCCAGGATCCTCTTTCACACAGACACGCTCAACAAACAGTCACAAGGTGGTTGGGACAAGGTGATTTAATCCAATGCGAGTAAAGCGTAGCAGTTACACAATTTATTGAACGAAGCGACGCTCCAGGCGCCCGAAACGTCCTCTTAACCCAACGCCTATTGCGCGCTACAGGAAGTAAATGTGGACTGTTGTGGACTGATTAGTGTGTGAGATAATACTAAAGGATCGGATCCTCGTTCTTGAAGGTGTCTCTCGTCTCAGGTCTCAGAAAAGAGAAGAAGAGAAAAAAGGACATTAAGAGTTAAGATCAACCATACGGACCTACGTTTGTCTCGTTTGTGCAACAGCAACAGGTGAAAAGTCATCTTAGTCTAATTGGGCAATGTACTGAGCATTAACATGGTAAAGTGTGGGCAGAGCACAGTCTCCTGTGTTAATCTAACCCATCGAAGAGAAAGAACGACGATTTTCAAGATCTTCAAGGCAACTTGTGTGATACCCATATGGTGAGTATCACGAAGGAATCGTGTAAATGCAACGTGACTCGACTTGACTCATCTCATCATCACCTCACCTGGTCAGAATCGCTCCCTTTCAACAAGTGCAGCCAGGCCTTGTAAGTCGAGAATAATAATACAAAGTACGAAATTCTCTGTAATTTAAATCAAGTTTTTTATTTTGTATATAGTAATATATTATATAGTTTTACAGTCTGCCCGCATGTATGCACAACAACTCCAAGTACCACCATTGAGAGTCGTTTCCCGAGAAAATTTTTCTTGCGACCTTTCGTCTGTCATTTTACCCGCTAATGAGTGCAAATGCAAACTAGTTGCAATTAATTTTGAAATGCGGCAGGCGGACAGATTGCGCTGTTGCACTTGATCGGCAAAAGAATAAAGGTTGAATTGACTGCTTGTGCCTGACACTGCACTGACTGAGGTGAGGTCTTTGTACTATCACCATTAACTATTGTATGCCAAGCCTAAACTATGCCAAAGGTCAGGCAACCAGCCCCATCAAAACGGATACACTTCCAGGCGTTGTTATAGCCTAGGCCTAGTCCAAGTCCGGACTAGACAACAAGTCAGTCATCCAGTATTTTAGAATTACGCAATAATGGCATGGCTAGCAATTACATTTTGCTCTTGGCCAAAAGGTCGTTCGTTCTGCACCTAAAGGGCATGACTGGATGTAACTTTTTCACTTCAAACTTTCTGTTGAATGTTATCTGCTCATCGGACATGCTTCCTCGTGTAATTTTTCGGATCCGAAATACACATTACATTTGTTATTATGTGAGTGAGCAACAGGTATAACTAACTATACGGTACCTTAGTTCACTTGCAGAGCAATGAACAAGGCTGGACTAACACTTGTACTTCTGTTTGGAAGTGCAAGTGGTTTCAGCTTAAGGAGGAAAGTTAAGGCATTATGCCTGCATTCTGCTGCCTCATGCACAATCAGTCATAAAGACTCAGATGAGACTCTAATGATAAAATACAATCCGGTTTGAAGGTTTGAACTGGTACTCCAGCGGAAAACCTCCCAGGCCCAAAAAAGAAACCAATAACATAGGAAGGCCCACTTAAGGAGAAAAAAGCTAGTAACTTTTCTTCACAGAGAATTGTGAAGTTCCTCTCGCTGTTGTACTGTTCGACGAAAGAGTTTCCATTCGATTGGCACCCAACCAGATTTACAAAATGGAGCCGTAAATGCATTCTGTTGCATTCATGCCTGCATTACGTACAAAATTGTACGAACGAACGTAAGTTCAATCTGGAGGATCTCAACTTGAGCAGATGAAACTCACTTTCCCTTATAAGTAAATAGTGCTCACAAGGGAAAATACCAATAGCTCAGTGTTACGCAGAATAATACTTAATAATAATACTATGCACGCTGAAGAAATAGAATACCAGTTTGTATAATAACATGTTTCAAGACTTCGGAGTAATTCAAGTGAGCAACCAGACAGTCAAAAATTCTTAAGCACTTCAGCTCCTAACTTGGGCGCCTTAATCTTCTAACGAGTCAAATAGTCAATCCTTACTTTCCTGCAGTTGCAATACAAACCAAGGCAAGGCACATTACCATGAAGCACAAAAAGGTAAAGAATCACTCTTTAAACTAATCATTCTCTTGTAGGAGTTCTCGATGAAATACGTTTACAAAATACATTGCTTTCCAATCAAAAGTAGAGATTCCAAAATTTTACCTGGTATTTCTGACGCTAGTATAGTAATGCAATATGATTCATGCAATGAACACAAACTCGTCTCACCAAATCAACAAAGTCAATAAGTTTTCTTCTTTCTTATAGCTATTGGTTGCACACCAAACCATAAAAGATCAATGAATGCGAATGTGAATGGGAAAATATTAAGAATGGTATAATGGTAAATAGAAGAAAACCAAGATTTTATTTTACTACTTTGTTTGTTAATGTTGCCGTTCAATATTTGCCATATCTGGGTCAAGTGTATTGTGGTTTCAAGTGGGTTTCTCAAAAGAGAGCACCAAATGACAACTTGCACTCTCAGTCAATGTATAGAATAACTGAATAATATGATCTAGAAAATTTCTTAGAATAACTACTCAATCATAAACTTCAAAACTTTTAAGTTTGCAGTCTGGCAATGCGATATGACGACGACATCTCGTAAAACTTCATTTCGCAGTAAATGAGAAAAGCGACTTTAAAGTCCTGAGTCAACACATGACACGCTGTGATGCCACTGAAATCTAAAAGCATCTACTAATAATACTAATTCTTCAATTCAACACAGTTCAAATGGTTCATGCAGATTCGTGTTCAAAAAATTACTTCTTTGATTCTTTGAATACTATGCGTAGACACTATAAAACTGCTGCCAGAAAAATGGCACAATTCATACCACATAGCACCTTCACTTTCTCGGTCAGCCTTATCGTTTGGTATTGAACAAAGCATCACAAATGCATGCTCCTTCCCCTTTTTTTGCTTCAAACATTCGATGAAAAGGTGCAAATGGGAAAGGGTGAAGTCAAAGTAAATATGTCAAGATAGTATTGTTCAAAAAAATCCAAGTCAAGTTCTTTCTTTGGGCTGGCTTTCAAAAAAGAAATCTTCTCTAACTCAAGTACACATTAACTTACAAACACGCATACCAGTTTAATATACCGTCAATGCACATGTGCATATAACAACTTCATATTCCCAGGTTAAAGTGAGAAATATTCAAAAACCATAACTAAATGAACAAAAGCTAGTAAAGGATCGAAAGAAAGACCGAGGCAGATGAGCGCCTTTGGCTTACTTGCGTCGCCAAAAAAATTCAACATGCACTTCCAACGATCTTATAACAGGAGAACAAAACTATCGACAAAAAAAGAACGATGATGCATAATTTCTCTTTCATTCGGAACCTTTTTGCACGACCATCCACCCGTTGACAATTTACTAGAGAATGAAAATTGTTTATATTCCAATTCGCACTGGTTTATCAAACATAATAAAAGTTCATACTTCACTAACGCTACGTCATTCAAAAGTCCTTATAATATGGGTCACAGAGAGAATGATAATTTTGTAGTCTCACTAAGGATTGAGCATCATTGACAAAACTAACAGCATCGCACTACACTCGTCTCTCAACTATAAACAGCTTCACTTAAAATATTCTATTAGGTAATCCCATGAAGTCAAGACTCAAGACCATCCAGAAAAGACTGCACTTCTTCCTACGTTCCTACACGAGAAAGCAAAGCAAAGTAGTAACTAACATACTACGTTGTATAATAAAAAAGCTTTAAGTGGAACTTTGAAAAAAAATTTAGTCCTTATAAGCCTCCTAAAACCTACATACCATGAGCTTTGAGCTTCCTTATAATTTTCAGTCATAAACTGGGATCGGAGCTAATTGGCAGGTGGTGAGCTGGCCAACGCACCCAAATCCTAAGTCATTTTATTTAAATGGTTCCAAGTCAGAGATTTGAATACACAGGTAGTTTCTGAATTTCATTACGCATCTCGTCGTTCAGGGCTTCTCGTCTTGTAGTATTTCCGCGGACATACGGAAGCACCCTATATCTTCTCCTTGCAATTGAAAATACTTTCTGTGATGTATTCATTTTCATGACTCTCATGATTTCAAATTGAGCGACGCTAACGTTTTTGCTCGTCTTTATTTTATTCTAAATAGATCGTAAAATTTGAAGAAACTCAATTTTGACATCTGTTCAGTAGCCGAGAAAGAATGTTCACCATCCACAGTAAAATTGAGTTGAGACTGGAACTCAAATGAGTATTTAAATATACCTCTCATTTCCTCATTACTGAAATTGTGCATTCCTTGGACAATCAGTGCACATATATAAACAAATAAACATAAAATATATACTGTCATTTTCATTTCTTATTAATGACGGAATAAAAACTAATGATTTGTGTTGCGCTGAGAAGTAAACAGGAGGCACTTGGAGCAAAGTACATAAATATATTGGTAGGGCATGAATTAAATTGGATCATGTTCTCTTGACGCCTCCAGTCCGTAGTACACTTGTTTTCACTTTTTCAGCTGGCACACCTGCCTGCCACTATCAAATGAAAGACGGTAGACTGAAAAGTGCAAAATGTCTGGTTACATAATCATAAACTAACAGAAAAGGTGCATTCTTCTTGCAGGAGCGGATGAACATCTCAGAGTAAAAAAAAAGCACGATGTTCGTTGTTGAGTAGGATTCGACTGTCTGCAACTAGCTATACAGATAGCTTATTATATAGGAATGAGTGTAATGAAGAATACAAGATACAAGGGCATTTGAAGTTTCAATGAGAGCTTCATGTTGTAACGTTGTATGACCGACGCCTGATAAGCCTCCAAGGTAAGAAACGGACACTTGACGTAATGCATTGCTGGCATGGGGTTCTGTAGCCATGTCGTTGTTCTTCTGAAAGGAGGAAACAGCGGAAAATGTCGCCGATGGCCAAGAATTACTTTTGACTTGGTCGACATACAAAAGAAGTCAGTTTCCACAATCAAAGAACTCTACTAACGTCCGTGATCATTCCATTGACAAACGAACAAAGAATAAAATGTAACAGCCCACTAGCAAACGAATTGACTGCATTATGTTGATTGCATATGGTGAGTAGTTTATCCGAATAATTTTAGATTCTCAACTGAACTGAACTGGCCACAACTGAAGAGGAACAATAAAACTTCTCCAAAAACAGTAACACGTTGTACAGGAGAATCTATCGATTGTCTTTGTAAGCCCGAACCTCAATAATATGGGTGGTCCAATTCAAGCTACTGTTTACCTTTCTTCTCGTGAATGCATGCTCATTGAATACAAAATCAAAGCAGATTCAATTTTTGTCATTTTTTCAAAACTGGCAGAAAGTAGAGGACAATGCATATTGAACGGCACTGTTGCAAAACTTTTTTGCAAATTTGCATTGTTTGGCAATGCTGATACAACACGGGGATAGTATGGGACACGAAGTGGACGTTCCCTGCTGAGCTAGACTACATGATCTTTCACAGGAGAAACATGCTCTCGTGAAATGATCATCACAAATGTTCATTAGTGTTATGTTCTGTTAGATGAGATAATGGAAATTACTCAAGGGCCGCGGAGAATCCACTGCGGCCATTCATCTTCAACTCGTCCTCGTTACAGTGTAGTCTGTCTGTCTTGCTTTTCCCTATTTAAGTGGACACCACAACTCGTCCAGCTTTAATAACAGAAGAACGGGACTTTGCAAATTACTTTTGCGTACTTTTGCAAAATTGGTAAAAATTTTCTAGTAAAGCGCAATACTGTATGATTTGCTGCTGCTTTTCCTACGTATGCTTGATGTTTTATGGATGTACAAGAACATATTTGGTTTAAGGGTAACTTCGGAAAAGTAGAGTCAAAAACAAGTCCCGGATTTGACCATTCATTCGTCTCACTGCTGTCACAACGGAAACTAAACCCAAAAACTCACTCTTGTTGATGGAAAGACGATGAAGATGCAAAACCACTCATCAGATATTTACCATTGTGGAACGCCCAGGTTCGCGTCCGCTGACATCCAGAGGATCACGTTTGATCCCAAACATGTAATTGCACAACCCTTAAATTCTCATAGTTGGACTTTTTCAATTCGTACTAATAGTGATACGTTGTTTGAATGCGGTATGTGCCAAAGAATACTCCTCCAAAAACTCTTCTGCAATTCTTATATGATGCAATAGGTACAAACAGACATCACTCAGAAAAACAGGAAACTAGGAAACAAACAAACAGGGCGAAAAAAATGGCAAAAAGGACCATTCCATTGTGAACTTTAGTGTGGAATTGCTACGTGGCTCCATTACGTGAATATGCATTGCATTAGATTGCAAACAGTCAAAGGCAGCACCAACTGACAACAAGACCCAGCCAAGGTCTTATTGCATTGAACTGCATAAAATTGAATTGGCTCTTCGACTGCATTCCGTAGCAGGCCGTTCGCCTTTAGCTCTCTTCTTGGTCTTGGCGGTACATCTCTCTTTCTTGTGTCGATCGGACAAAAAAGGGTTTCTTTTCCACTATCTCCTCTTTCGCTGTTTGCCACAAGCTTCTACAACAACATATGGACGGACAAGGCAAAATGCCGCAACTTAACAGCTTATAGCTTAGCACATACTATGTATTAATACTACTAGCTTCTAACTGGTTGTATATAGTATACTTACACGTAGCAATAGCAATAACACAAAAACACGAGACATTCATACTACTTGGAATTGGAACTTGAGATTTGAGAGGAAGTAGTCCCACACTCATTGCAATTCAAACCTTAAAGTGCTTTGAT
>JABASF010001359.1:0-23096 GCA_019776145.1 Harlomillsia oculata | reverse complement strand
ACACAGTTTCTAATTCTTGTTTCTTATCTAGTGTGGAAGCATTGAACCCGATGATTTCCAAGAATTTCAACAGTGTTAAACTAGCCATGTGACGAAGGACATCTGCACTCACTCCCAGATTCCCAGTTTTGCCACATTCGTGAAGGAATAGTTTTCTGAGACTGAGGCATTTGCATACAAAAGCTTCCAGATCTGCAGTCAGGATGGGTAACCAGTAGATTTCGAAGATTTCAAGGCTAGTAGGCAAATCCATTGCGTTGATAAGGAAAGGTAGTTGGATAGCGGAGCCAGCTTCTGGTACAGCTTGTTCATTTTCATCATCGTTGTTGTTCTCGGTTTCAGGAGACCTTTGTTGTTGCATTTCTTCTTGTGAGGTCGCATGATTTTCCTGACAACGAAGCTGGAGACTTTTGAGTAATGTACAATTACGGAATATAGCCAGGTCAAAGGGCATGATTCGACTACTATTTTGATGACTAAGCATTGACAGGTTGGTTAATTCCACGCGCACCAAAGAATGAGCACAACGTTCCACTGGAACTTGGAAGTAAATCCATGGGAATCCAGCGGTTCGAACTCGAACATCCGTTCTCGGGTCACGGTACAACCAATCAAACCTCAACTCTTGCAAATTCGACTGAGCATCTAAAATGCTTTTCCAAATGTGAATATCCTTGTCGCAACCTTTGGTAGTTACGCTAAACTTGTGTAAATTCAATTTAGTCAACGAAGTCAAATGACTCTTCTCAAGAACAACATGATTATCATTCTTCTTGCTAGACTCATCATCCGATTCTTCAGCCATGACTGTGTCATCATCATTGAATGACATACAATACAAAGGCATCATTTCAATCTCCAAATTGACAAGGGATTTACCATGTCGGGCCACAAACTCCAAAATGGTCGTTGTACACGGAACGTATTGTGACACAGGGAATCTTTTGGTGAGATCCAATGTTTGCAAACCTTCAAAGTTGCAGTCCATGAGGGGAAGCGGCATTGTACGTAACTTATCTGAATGAACTTGCATCTTCTCTTCCGAATTGACCCGGAGTAACTTCAATTTACTCAAATTATTCAAACCCGGTGTGTCTTTCAAATTCAGAACCCATGGAAAGTTACATCTTCGACTCAATTGTAAATGCTCCAAATTGACTGCTGCTGTAATTATAGCTCGCAAATTATCTGAATGTACAGGACCAAAGATCTTGAGTACTTTCAAGTACGTCGGATGATGAAACACCCAAGGTGGATTTTGATTAGTATCCGTAAGCTTCCAAATTATACATTCACGGTATCGCAAATTCTTGACTCTTGCCAAATTGGCTCGTGTATCATTCCAAGTTCAATGCAAATTCAAAAAATTCTTCAACTTCCGATTTCCATTGTTTACAAACGGATCGTAAACAAGGGGTTACTTTTTGATTCAGCATGTTGAATATCTTTGCTCGAACCTGCAACATATCCAATATGTATCTTATCAATCACGCACTTCAAAAACTCACGAAATGCATAAAACTATATTGTCAAACAAACAAAATTACCTCAACCGGAAGTTTCATAATCTGAAAAGCATCTTGGACTTCGCCACTACTAGAACAACTTTCATCACTGTCATCATATGACGAAGAGGAATCTGTCGTGTCCATTATGCCCAATCCGATGTTTTTCACTAATCCCGTTAAAATGTTGACCCGACTGGACAATGTCTCACACAACACGTCCAGAATCTCTCCAGCCTTGTCACTTGTGGCTTCCAGGATCGAATAATTACTTTCATCAACAGTAATATAGAAGTTTCTTGATTTCCTGTAATTTCATAAATTACTGTACGATTACAAAATAATTTACAATATTATATTTTCTCTGTACATCAGAACGCAATACGGAGACCGAAAAAAAACCTTTAAATACCTAATATACTTTCATTTACATAAGTAGCAGTTAGCAACTTACCTGTGATTGACGTTACGACAATACGAAATGAGATGACCTAAATTCCAGTTTTCCCAATGTAATAAACTCTGATGAAGATTAAATGAACCTCATTCAATCGACTCACACACACTTCCTTTACAACACGCGGACTAATTTAACAAATATGACTTTTTATATTTACTGATTAACTAATAAATATTTCAATTAAATTATATTCTGAAACACGATACGATCAAACCTAAGAGAAAAGTCAGGAGAAAGCTGTGTTTATGTGTGTACGAGCAGCTGGCTCAACGCCTATTTCCGCATGGTTTAGGATTAGGATTACGGCCAGCACGTCAGCTATTCCTGCGTTTGTGGTACGGCGCTTTGTCGACATTGTTCACGAATGTCTACGAAATATGAATAGGGTAAAATGCTTAATGTTTAGCTTTGCAACTGTGCAATCCGAATCGTTCATGAAATTGAAATACAATGCCATTTTCTAAATTACTTGCCAATGAATATAAATAAACGAATTTATATGAAAATTAGATTACTTGGTTGTATTGTTTGACAAGAAAATAATGATGATTTTGATGATGTAGAATAAGTATAGGTTGATGATTTTTCGAATTTTTCCTGTCATAACTAAAAAGACTAAGCCGAGAAAGCGATAAAATGATAAAATATGATGAAACGAATGCGAATGAGAACAAGAAAAAGGATTTATAACAAATTAAAGTTTAATTCAACAACCAATTGATTTAAACACGTTCAACAACAATAACAATGAAATTTTGAAAAGGAAGCCAATTGAAAACAAATAAAGGTCACATCAGATCTGCAAACTCACACTGTCTCACAGCACAGCACGCGACATCAACATACCATAACTTAAATTAATGCTCTAACACTTAACTAGATTATGAACAGTTAAAGGGATTAAAGCTTTGAGCAAGTTATTACAAATACCACTTAACTAATACTTACACGGGAGGAATCCCGCGGGTCCTTAGCCCTGGTACCCGTATGACGGAGTTGGATTGTATGACGGAGCATAAGTCGGCGTGTACGTTGGTGTGTACGAAGGAGGAGTGTAGCTGTAGTCATACGATGGTGGAGAATAAGTCGGCGTGTACGTGGGGGCATAGCTCGGAGTGTACGACGGTGTGTACGTCGGAGTGTACGACGGTGTGTACGTCGGAGTGTACGACGGTGTGTAAGTCGGAGTGTACGACGGTGTGTAAGTCGGAGTGTACGATGGTGTGTACGACGATTGGTAGTCATAAGCCGGAGGTGCGTAACTAGGATTGTACGTCGGGGTGTAGGATGGCGGTGAATAACTCGGCGTGTACATTGGTGTGTACGACGGGGCGGTATAAGTCGGCGTGTACGACGGGGCGGTGTAGGTCGGAGTGTACGATGGAGGATTGTAACTCGGTGTGTACGATGATTGATAGTCGTACGTCGGCGGTGCGTAACTTGGCTGGTACGATGGTGCGTACTGTGGAGTGTACGTCGGTGCGTAATCGTACGTTGGGGCATAGTCGTAACTCGGTTGGTAGCTGTAAGACGGAGTGAACGTTGGTTCTGGGTAATAGTTGCTTGGAGCAGGACAAGAGTCATCCTGACCATTGGTCCAGAAGATGTCCATCATGGATTCAACAGTTCCGTAACCGACCTTGGTCGCCGTGATGGGCTTGGACTGTTGTTGATAGCCATAGCCGTAAGAGGATTGATACTCCGTGCATGTGGAAATTTGTTGGACGATAGCGACCAAAGTAGCCCGATAACGCTGAGGAGTTGGAGCAGCAGGAGCCGACCTGCAAATCATTGAACACAGAGTCAAATTAATTGACTAATTGAACCTTGAATTCATGTAAATCAGATGACTATAAATTGTATCTGGCAATCTCAAACTTACTTGTAAGAGCCTGAGTTGTAGTTCTGCGGATAGTTTGGATAGTCAGAATTTGGATAACTATAAGAATAGCTATAGCTTGAGTAAGATGGAGTGTATGACTGGTAGTAAGGATGTTCCGGAACCAAACAGAAGATTGCAGCTCCCTTGTCCGCCACACATGTATCGTACCCATCAACACCGACATAGCAAACCGATTCTTCTCCATACCCAGGAGTGTAGCTTCCATAACCGCCATAGCTGTAAGGACACTTGATCTCCTTGACCTTAGCGTGCTTCGGAATCTTCGAGTAATCATTGTATTTGTAGTACTCCTCATAATACTGCGGTGGGCTGTACTGTGGCTGATAACTGTAACCGTATCCATAGCTCGACGGTGAATAGCTGTTGCTTTCCGCCTTTGGACGAGGATGCTGCAACAAGATAACACAATCAAATATCATAAAATATGCTAATATTGGCAAGACTCATACTGAAATGGCAATGACAATTTAGTACTCATAGACATGAAGATGGAAAACTTACATTTTTGAGCTCTGTATTCGGAGAAGCGTACCAACCAACAACCCAACATTCCGAATAGGAATATGATGGAGTATATGAAGGAGTGTACGAGTACGAAGGACTGCTGTACGAAGGACTGCTGTATGTAGGAGTGTAAGAAGGACTGCTGTATGAAGGCGGGTTGTACGAGTACGATGGAGGGTTGTATGAAGGAGGATTGTACGAGTACGACGGAGGATTGTACGATGGAGTGTACGATGGAGTGTAAGTCGGTGTGTACGAAGGCGTGTACGATTGGTAAGAAGGAGTGTAATAAGTGGGTAAGCACACCGGTCGGTTTTGCGGGTACTTGTCGTAGTCAAGATGGTAGTTGACCCGAAGCATAACGAGGGATGAATCACCGCCACATCCATAGGATGGAGAGTAGTAGCTGCCATATGAATGATAGGAGCTCACCGGGTAGACTTGGCAGATACGTTCATCGAAGTTCTTGTACGGTTCATACTCGTTGTAATCGGACAACAAGTCCCAGTCTCCGAAACGTACCATGAGATCACCATAGCCGCCATACCCACAGACGCAGGATGACGCAGTCAGAACGAAGTTGTTATGCACGATAACACCGGTACAAAGATAATTCTGCAATAGACACAAACAAAATGCAAATTTTTCATATTACTGAATGTCAGCATCGAAACCCAGACAGACAGAAGATAAGGAAGCAACGCGCAGAAACACAAAATGCAAACTAGCGCAAAAACTTACGTTGTACTTGTCCGTAATGACAACCACCCATGGATACTTTCCGTAAGGAGCAACATCGTTGACGGATTGGTAACCGGATCCATACGAACCATAAGATTGGTACGAGTTTTGGTAAAGGTCATCATTGGTCGATGGCATAACTCCACAATGGATGGAAACGTTCAAGTTTCGGTACTGAAAAATATAATTACGAGACACCGTTTGTGAGCATTCATTTCATGCGTTTCTTTTACACAATCTTTGTCTTTCAAAAAATGAACGGAAGTGCTGAAAAACTATGAAAAACTTACCGTAATAGCGTCATAGCTGTCGTACTCAGAGTACTGATGATACTCAGGAGTGTAGCTTTGCCCATAAGAAGATTGATAGTTCGGTTGGTAGCTGGGCTGGTAGCTAGGAGGTGAGTAACTAGGTTGATAGCTCTGTTGGTAACTTGGTTGGTAGCTCGGTTCGTACGACTGCTGGTACGATACTGCGTACGATGGCTCGTACGACTGGTATTCGTAACTCGGAGAATAGCTTTGATAACTGGGGCTATAACTTTGGTCGTAATTAGGTGGATTATAGGACGGTTCATACGTAGGAGTTGCGTAAGAATAACTCGGAGGTGAGTAGGAATAACTCGGAGGTGAGTACGAATAACTCGGAGGGGAATAGCTATATGAAGGGGTAGAACTATAGTAAGGAGGATTGTAAGAAGGCTCGTACGACTGTGCCGAGTAGCCATCTGAAATTTGAAAACAAAAATGAAAATTTCATTAAAAGAAATCACATCTTTCGGGGAAAAAGTATAAAATGTCCACTAAAGTTGAGAAGAACTTTTGGAAAAATGAAACTGAACGCTAAATTGTAATTGGAAATTGAGCTCTTACGATGAGCATAAAGACGGGGCAACTTTTTCCAAAAAGGTCTACAAGAACATTTCCCTATTGAATCAATAGTCTAGTAAACTGTAGTTGAGATGAGAAAATTGAAAATTTTATTGAAATTTTGAAAATTACTTACACTGTGGGAGAGCTGAGATTGCAGGGAGGGCAGCTGCGACCATAAGGACTGCTCCGAGTACTCCGGATCTTCCCATTTTGAAAAACTACCGGAGTGACGTGATGAGCAGACCACGATCACCAGACTGACTCAAGGGCCGGCGACAGAATCACTCCTATTTATACCTTTCCCACATCCCGACTTTTATTCTAATGTACCATTTATCTCACTTTGTAAGGCCTTATCTTCCAGAACGTTTCAAGAAACTTGGCCTCTGCTTCTTCAATTACTGATGGATGCATCAATCGTATCACCTTTTGAATTATGCATAAAATGCTTCTGGTTTCATGTCGTCGACCTCAGATTTCACAACATTTGTCTAAACTGCTATCACTCACAATCCCAAATAAAACTGATAAACGTGACGACAAGCTCGTTTCAAACGTTTAGTCAAGCATGAGTTTTTGTTATTTAACTGTCATTAAAAATACAAAGAACTACGTGTTATTCAGTCTTTCCTGAAAAAAAAATAGTTAACGCAACTAACAACTATAACATCAATTGAGAACATGACGAACAAACTTCAAGTCTAACTCAAGAATTCTAACAATACTTTTAACTACTTATAGTACATTCTTCTTATAATTTTGTAATAATCCGTTGGAGGTAAAGATGCTACTTCATAGGCTTCAAAGATAGGATCTAAATGGTAAAGTTTAAGTGTACACTTTTAGTAAGCTGCGAGCTGTAAAATGGGAATTAAGAACGAAAGATCGTTGAACTGCACTTACGTATTTCATTTGCGTCAAGACATTTGGCAGAAATGAGCATTTGAATAAGTTGGAAGAGACAGTCAGTCCACTGTCCTATGAGCGCCGGGTTGTGTTCAGTCCCATTTTCCTTGTTGCTTGCCAGTGCCACGTTCTTGACTCTCAAGTCTTGTATCAAGGTCATCACTTGTGGAATCACCTGGAGTTGAACGCCTTTTCCAGCACTGTCGATGGAATTCAACAATGCAAATTGTAACCTGGAGTTGTCCTCTTCGTTCAAACACCATCGAAATATCTCTGTGTTGCAAAGAAAATTACATCGACTATCATATCATGGCTCATTTGCATCCCAGACGGAAAGACTCCATTCATTTCCCAAGTCATATCTTTCATCCTTACCAAAAATCGCTGATTGTGGAGGTATGAAGCAAACAGCCGGACACGTTTCTAACCACACCGTCACTTGCTGGACAAGTCGAGCTGGAGGAGCTTTTTAGGGAAATGACCAAACCATTAAACATGAAACATTGACCTCAACATCACGATATCATCATTTCTAATAACGTACCTTGTGAACGATAGTGCCTTCCTACAGCAATTAGAATCAATGCAGTGAAATAAAACGAAGTTACAGGAAGATGATTGTACTTTTCAGCATCGGGGTCTGTGATCCAATCATTCGTCACACTAACTGCAAGGTATTGAACTACCGGATTATCAACGCTGGAATTCTGTACAATGAATTAAAAACGGGCCACAATGTCACATGGATCATACTGATATTCCATTACAAACGACAATGGTCAAATTGAACACAATCAAAACTCACGTGCATCCAAACTGCAATACACTTGAGAACTTCGGAATCCCTGTTAGCAATTGCCAATGAAGTCAGAGACCTCAGTACCGACGTAATCACATTAATATCTATCAAAAGAACATTGCACAATGATTAGAACACACTATAAATTAACTCGAATAACACCGTTTTCTTAATTCGTTACTTACTTGTAGACCCGTTTGTACAAAAAATAGTATTGAACAAGGCTTGTCTATCTGCTTCGTTACCTCTACACCTATATGTAAAGTAGGACAGGATCATATCCGCTAACCACAATTTGTGAACTGTCGTCAATCTCTGTTAGCAAACAAAAGACAATAAACCATAAACCATGATCTTTTTTTCAAACTTTTGAATTCTTAATTGAATCAACTATATTTCTACAAAACTTACACTTCTCGAACGGTCACGTCCTAAAGCAAAAATAAAAGGTTCCGTAATTTCACGTGAAAATGCTTCCGGTGACCAATACATTCCGTTACTTTTAAGTGAAAAGTACAACTCATCTGTTTAGTATTAACAAGCACACAATTCACTTTAAATTGCTTCAAAAATTTAAAATATACTAATATTCTTGTTTCAAAATAAATTACACTAATATAATATATCACCTAATTTACTGAGAGCTTGTCTCTGCATTTCCGGGAAATCAAGCCAGCGTAAATCTGATGAAATCTTGTCAAATGATGCCATTATTTAAAACAATTCTAAACTGTCTGTTTTTTAAAAAAAACTCTTTCAAAATACAGTTTAACCAAAGCAATTTCAGTTTTGTGCCGACCGTCTCGGCTCTCACGTCAAAAAGTTCGCGCGTTCATCGCACAGGGCAAAGCCAGGTAAACGCCAATGTAAACTTTCTTTCCATGCAAATGATAATGTCATTTGATGTCATTTAATTTAGGTAATTTGAAAGTGAAAAATTTTATCGTTTAATTCGAAAATATATAAAAACTTTATTTTTATCAAAACACAAAACAATATCATTTGGCACGTGGTTTTTGGTTCCAACAAGTCTTTTATGTAAAATGATTTACACTTATTTACATGTCAAAAAACAAACAGTAACAGTTACCATTTATCATTATTGAAAACACTTAAAAACAATAAAAAATATTTTATTATTATATTAGACCAGACAAAAATACTAACGTTTTGATTAAAGCAAAACGATTTACTGTAGTAATCAGTAATTGTGATGATTTTGCGAACTGCAGCTTGCTACATTACCACACGAGGCATTTATTGACGGGATTCATCGGAGTTCCAGCAGGACATTGGAAATCGTTTGCGAATTCTTTAGAATTGGCAAACGTGCCTAAAACTCGAAATTGACCTGGAAGATGAGATTGAGTTAAGATGAAATGTCGAAGGATTTCAGGTCTGAATTTACTGCACCAGTTGTTGGCCGCACTGATCCAAAAGAGCTGGTTTGGGGTGTAGGGTAATCCAGGAAGTTTCTATCATGAAAAATGAGGATTAGGTTATGGCTTACAATAGTAATTAACTGACGATTGATTCAAATCCGCATTTTGATTACCTTTTCCTGGCCGTTACGCTTGATCCAGGATTGATAACCTCGGTACGCTTGTTTAATTCCTCCGTTGTCAGCAATGTTCTCACCGTTTGATTTCTTGGCGTTGACTTTCATCCCGACTTCCGTCGCTTCGAATTGACTGTACTGATTTAGTAGACAATCCGTTTTCCTTTGATATGTTTGTTTCGTTGATGGAGCCCACCAATCGGCCAGATTACCGAATTTGTCGAACAAGTGACCCTAAAAAACGGTTGACATTTGGTAAGGTTAGATTTATGTCCTGTCATGTCCAGAAAGTAAAACTGAATACAATTCTTCGCATACCACATTGTCAAATCCATGTGTGATCTCATGCCCAATGATCCAACCGATTGATCCGTAATTCATGTAGCGTGGACGATCCGCATCGAAAAATTGATCTTGAAGTATCCCAGCCGGGAATCCTATAATAATTAAAACGAATTAAGATTTAGCATTGGTTCAGTATTATCAAAAAGCTGATTTATATTCTAAAGAACTATTTTCATAGCTTACGAATAGAATTTTCCTGCGGCGCATAAAATGCATTAACATCCGCATTCTGCCCGTGGGATTTCCATGAAGTTCTGTTCACAGCATGACGCAATTCGAGGAATTTGGCATTTCTTCTCAAAAACAACAAATTTTGCATATTTCCAAAAAAGTTGTTTTCCATTACAGCCATCTGAAATGTCAAAATTGTAAAAAAATGTTGTCGCAAAGTTATAACTAAATGAAAAATGCATTTGAATCCGAAATGAGTGAGTTTTTTTAAATGACTAAATAGGGGTTAAAGTTCAACTTGAACTCAACTCACCCCTTCATGATACTTTGTGAGAACGACATCATCCAAGTGTTCCATTGGGTACCCAATATGAGATTCCATGGCCCATGCTTTGTCTTTCGCTTTCTGTCGAGTGGTTTGGTCCATCCAACTGGCTTCATCTAAATGATCCATGAAGGCAATTCCAATGTCATCAACCATTTCTTGAGCTACGGCTCGAGACCCTTTCTTAAAAAACCGCCGAATGTACATCGCACCAACGGCATGTTCAAAGCTTAGGGGAAAAAACGGGAAAAATGCATTTCATTCAATCATTCTCTGTCACATCTCACATTCCTTCAAAGAATTCCACAAGATTCACTGGACTCACTTGTTGGAAACGATTTTGACACAATCCAGCCACTGCGGTTGTTGCGTTAGCTGTCCAGTCAAAGCGCCATGGAATCCAGCTCTGAGATCTCTCGCTGCCTTGTCCAGGTATCGCATGTTGGCTACCGTGACTCTCCATAAAAGATAATTAGCAACGACCCTGGGTTCAGAAGCAGACAACTCATGAAACATCTTCACGAGGTAATTTGGAATGCTCATAATGACAGTGTCGCTCATCGTCATTTGGACTTTAGAAGGGAGCATCCCTTGAAGGAATTTCATCCAGTTGATGTAAGGGTATCGGAAATGGAGTTGAGCCACTGTCATGGGTTGCCTTTGTTCTTCTTCCCGGACGAAATGTTGAGCTAATTTGACTTCCAGCTCCAAAGCTTTTCGCATGTCTTCTTCAGCTTCGGATGGAGACGCTCCAAGGAATTGTGCCACTTTTATCTGGTACTTGTGATAAGCGTCCACGGCTGGTTCATTAGCCCCTCTGATCAGAATATCTCTTGTCAGCGCAAATTCTGGGGCGTTTATCTATCAATTAAAGTCAATTATTAGCATTACATGTTGTTAGGTACACGACAATCACCATACATTATCTCCTTATCGTCTACTTTTGCACTCGCATGTCTGCCGATTAAAACGATCGTCTGCTCAAAAACTTTGCTACTGCTAATTAATTAAGTTTCAATCATTTCTTCATTTTTCACTTACATGAATGAATCGAAATGCTGCGTTCAAAATGAATGGCTCTACTTGAACATTCATCAACATGTCATCCAGAAGACCCATTTTTCGAAACTGGACAATCATGTCCATCCAATTAAATCCTGTCGAATTCCAATTTGATCCTTCCAAAACAGGCCATCCACCAAGTCTCTTAAGAATTTCTTTGATAGGCTTCAACCCCCGCTTTTCGATAATGTCTACGTTAAATGAAATAAGGGAAAGATCGCAAACTGCAATTAAGCAATTTAGAACAAGATTGCATGATTGCATCCATTCATAGGGTTAAATCAATCACCATTATTCATGCAGGACCGGTACAAGGCTTTGGCCAATCGAAAAGGTCCAATTTCACGTCTGTTGGACGAAGACTCTTCTTCCAACAACCCTTTAACCTGTTTTGTGACTTTCCTGTCAACAATGGTGAACACATCAACCCGCGCTTCATCTGAAGGTATCTCAGTCTTTTGAACGAACCCCCCGCATGCAAAAGAATAAAAATCAACGCAGGGATCCACATTTTCATTCATGTTACTCTTCAAAGCTTGGGCTGAATGAGAACAAACGACAGAGTTGCAAATATCCCCAATGGACTCATCTTTGTATTCAACTTTATTAGTTTTCTTCTTCATTTGATAAATTTGATTGGATTGTGGTTTCGGGGATGGTTTGCTCTTCTTCCCGGATTCTCCATGATCAATGATATTCCCCCAAATGAATGGATCTTTCCATGAAAACGAGTCCTTTTTAAACGCAGCGTATCGATGACGTGACGGACTATCCGTAGCTAAAAATTACGAAAACAAAAACACTATGCAAAAAACCTGGATAAAATAAAAACGATATGCAAATGACGAGAATTTCAAACGAAGAAGATTCGACTTTGTCCATCGCGGAAACTACCAAACTACATTGACCACCTTGACAAACATGTGCGTTGGAATGTTGAAGATCCGTTTCATAAAATGGTCACGACTAAGTGATTATTTGTCAATGGCTATTTTGACAAATTGACAGGCCCATTGACTCGGATCGTTAATTTCCTTGTGTAAACAAACCACCGCGCAAAATCCCGTGATTGACATGGTCTTTGGATCAAAACATGTCAAATGAGGTCCACGTGGCGCAATAAAATCCTTTCCAGTTGTCCCTCTCATGACTCAGGGATTTTTGATTATCATTTCATTAAAAGTAAATAGATTTAATTTTTAAATGTACTTTTCCAGTCATTTGAACGACGTTAGACAGGACAGAACCGTCTTCTTATCTAATTTCAAATGTAATTTCAAAAAGATCATTGCAGTATCAACAAACCGCAAACCGGTTGCTAAATGATCCAATTTGCCACAAATGACAAACATTAATGAGACCCCTAATGATCTCATGAACTCAACTAATTTGTAATAAATACGTTTGACAATGTAAACAAAGTTCATGTTCTTGTCATCTCTGACTAATGATTTTATAGATGATCGTTTTTTGCAAAAATCTGCATCTTTGGACAACTCATATAGGACAACTGCGACGTGGGCTTACGGTTAGAATTATGCTTTTTTGGACTGGACACGTGGACACGTACGTGTAATGAACCTAGAAAACTTGGGGTAATAAACCGCAAAATCTTGGATTTGTCGTGACAAAGTAACCTGTTTTAATTGCGTTCAACAAGAGAGATTGAAGACGTGCGAATTACGTCGCAGTCTGCAACAACGTGCCAATTAAAACAAGATTAGTTACAGAATCAGTCTAGAGTGAGACTAGACTACAAGTACAGTATGCAAAAGTCACGAGGCACGTATTCGCATTTCATCAAGCATATAAAAATGATCCGTTTTAACTCTTTAAAACTTGGAAATGGGAAGAGATTAAGAGTCGGTTTCTGATTCCCATCACCACATGAGGTTGAAAGCACAAGGTGGAATGTTAGTATTCCTATCCAAGCTAATGCAAAAAGAGGATTTGCATGAAAGACAATGATTTCCAGTCCGTACCCGTACCTTGATAGCAGAGACAACACGAGCCTTCGCATTGCGAATACGAGTAGCCGTAGCTGGAACAGAATTGAGAGCAGCCTTGAACGTCGTAGCCACTACAAGAAATTCCAGCCGTGGAGCAGTCTTGGGTTGAGTTGACCATAGCCACCTGGAGAACATGGACATTAGACAAAACATCAGCACAAAAGTCACTTGTCACTTGTCAGTAAGGACGTGGAGTGGACCAGAAAAAGGAGCAAAACAATTCCTTAATTCCTTAATTTAAATCTCACCTGAGTCATTAGACCGAAGATGACGACGGAAATTACTAGCCTAAAGTACGATATTGAAAATGCTATACCGTACATTCTCGATTTTAATTGATGTTAAAAGTGCGAAATTAGGGTTTTTTGGCACTTTTTGAAACACTAAGTATACACACGCGAAGCGAAACGTTCTATGCAAAAAAAATGCTTCGCAAATGGAACTTTTGCACTATACCCAAAAGGTTTTACAAAAACGTATGCAAAAATATCAATCAATTAAAAATTGATCACAGTATACTAAGTACTGGACAAAATGTTATTTTCTGGACAATAAGTTCTTTTCTGGACAAAAGGTATGTTTTGAATGACCGAGAGTGAGGGCGGAGTGCCTCTTTTTATAAACAAATCCAACTGCGATTCTGCATAGCATTGTTTTCGTCATGTCGAGCCTTTGCCCTTGCGGAACGACGAAGATGAAAACCGACTCTAAAAAAATTCCAGAAGGGTGAATGACGCTGTAGGCGAAGAAGAATTGTAGTTGCTGGAACGTCTGGAATCGCTGGAAGCGTGTTTAATGTTACACTTTCTAGTCTTTCTCCGGTAACGTTTCCTACATCCAAGAATGACGATAGTGACACTTACACATCAATAAGGAGTCATACCGGTTTTTTCTTAAATCTCATTCATCATCTCATTTGCATATTACGATTTCGGGGGAACTGTGTTTTATTGGATTTGGAACATAAAATTGGAACTCGTAACAAAATACGTCATTCACACCTATTTCCACTAGAATCCACCGTTGTTTTTCGAATCCAGAAGCCATTTTGGTAAAAAAAAACGTGTGAAAATGTGTCAGTACGAGTCGAACATCTTATCAAAGTTGTGATCCCAATCGAATTTCTGCTGACTACTCAACACGCTTACGTCATTTACGAGCCAAGAATTGTATAATCTGTTATGCAGGTAGGAACTGGTTATAAGATTTGCAAACACAAATTGCAGGGGCAATGGGAAGTCAGTCAAGGAGTCCACTTTACAGGTGTGTATGATGATGATGAATGCGTCACGTGCGTCAGCCGCAATTGAGACGACCTACGCATCATTCAAGTATCACATTGTTACTTGTTTTGTTGTCTGATTCGGAGTACCTTTGCCCTCTCGTACAAGAAAAGACGCAAATCTCACTTTGTCATCATCAATTTTTGCTCTAATCGTGATTATGTGATCAAATAAACAAGGAGCAAAAACAAGGGTGATTTTTACTTTTAAAATCCGCTCTTCAAACCTTTGCGTTTTGTGCTAAACCAAATTTTTGAAATGTCTTTTTGAAATTTTTGAAGAGGCAAAGAAATTCCGATTCCCCTAAGGCGATGCATGTAAATCATCAAACTTTTGAAACCACAAGACAAATTGTGTGCATTCGCAATTCGCAATCGCATGATTCGCATCCCTTGCAAAAATGCAACCCCAAGGCCATTGTTGAAGCCGCTTTAGTTTCTATACGTGCTTTGCTTACCGCATCAGAAAAAAAAATACTTCAGGGCAATGTGCAACAAGAAACCAGGTTTGAATTTGCGAATTCTTTGCATTGTTGAAAGGTATACGACATTTTTGCATCTTTGCTTCTCCTCATTAGTCATTTTACTTTTGACAGATGAGCAGAATTTGGAAGCTCCGGTGCGGAAATGAACTTGTAGTTACGTAAGGTTTGGTAGAGCAAAAGCTTTGAGCAGGTAAGCGAACTCTATGCAATATTTCCTTTTTGCAAAGACGTGCACACATGAAATATCATTACATTTGCGGTTTTTTGAGACGAGGAACAACATTTTGTTCGTTTTTCTAAACTCCTTCATTTGACAGTTTGGTAATTTCCACGTATCTCGTCCTGTCAAGGTTTGCAGTTACAGTTACATTTGCACGGTCACACAAGCGTCACGTTGTAGAGTATAATCAGTGTAAGCCGTAAGCCTCAAAAAGTGTACATTTTGCGAAAAAAAAATCTGTCGGAGCCGGTCGTTCCACCCGCGTTTCTTAATGTAGGGTGGGGCAAGTTACAACTCTATATAAAAGAGGGTCCTTGAAATTTTAAAATCATTTGATATCATAGAGTTCTTCTGTCAACATTCCATTAAGATCTCTCGAAATGTCCGGATCCGTTGTGACTTTGTGTGCGTTTTTTGCAACGTTCCTTTTTTGCATTCATTCCGTGATTTCAGGTGTACCCACGTCATCTAAAGGGCTACAATACCCGCTTCGGTTACAACCGGAGCTGGACGCTTTGGACATTACACATTACCTGAAAAATGAGAGATTGATTCGGTTCCAGATCCAATGCGTTATTTTTGACGGTCCTTGCGACATTGTGGGGCGATGGGCGAAACGTAAGAAACGAAACTGTCTATTCATCCGTGTACTAATTAATTAAACTACGGTAATCAATTTGATTATTTTCAACAGCTCGTGCGAAAGCAGCTCTTCTCGGAGAATGTCTCATGTGCACTGACAAACAAAAAGGCTGGTTGGATGAATGGTTTGAAATCCTGGTTGACAGATTCCCCAAAATGTACCGGGCAGCTGTGGCCAAATACATTGAAAACGAAGGGATTGATTTACCTGCTGAAGAAAAAGCAAAGATTCATGAAGCCTTCAGTGAAGATGAAATTCAAGGAGGTTTGACCGATTTGTCCAAAATGGCGGATGATGTAGCCAGCTCAACTACAAAACGGAGTACATCCATTAATGACACTCCGATTAATTAAATTCGGTAGCACATAATAATTTACGCAATAAATTAATATTAGGTTTGATGAATAACAATAACAACCTCTTGGTCATTTATTCAATATATTGTTAAAAACATTATTATAATAACAATAAATGGTTAAATTGATTAATTCTATAAACTTAATCCTTCCGATTCCAACAGCAATTTTTAAGCTATTTTCAAATTCTGCAAATAAATTACTAATAAAACGATTTATTACAATCAGCATCCAATTCGGTCATTGTTTCTGTACATAAAATATCCAGAAATCACTTGATCTGATTTGATCTTATCAAAATCTCAATAAGGTTTTTTTTTCTAACAAATCAAAAATTAGCAAGTCACAACAACAAAAGCATTCACTCACTCATGTTCGAAAAAAAATTAATTAGTACCAATTATGTTATTATTTAATACGTATATAAATTACTGGAGTCCATTCCGTATACAACTTTCGTTAACACAGTCGTCGCATGTCGTCAGTCAAACGTTTTAAAAGTTAAAGGTTAAAGGTTGTCTAATAGTAAAATCGTCATATCCGTACGTCGTTCGTCGTAAGAGTTCAAATGGTCAAGTATACTGTCAACAAGTTTATAATGTCAGTTGAGTATATTGGGGAACTGTTGTAAATTGTATCGTGAGCTGAACGTCAAGGTCAAGGGTCAAAGTCGAGTTTTAATTATACAAAGTCCAACAAATATGAATAAGACATAATAAATTAGTTTTGAATAATCTAATGATTAAAACTGATTTCGTCAGCAGTCAGCAGTTATGTTTCGATGTTTTAATCAGTTAAAAAATCTATTAAATCACTTTGGTTTGGTTTTACTGTCCTTGTCGTGTTTCTCAATGGATTTCCCTTTGAGTTTGTCAATGATTTGTGTAATGTCGTCCGGCAGCTTTGTAATGAGTTCGTCAATTGTGTCCTAAGGTCAAATTGAATGAGACTTGTCATTTGTTGCATCTTTAATTTAAAGGCATACATAATCATGATTTGCATAAAATTGCATTTTACATACCTGAAGTTGACCTTTGGACGTTTTGCTCGTTCCAGTGCTTTCATCTTGACTTCTTCTCCTTCCGGTTCCAGTCGTGATGACAGGGATGGGGATGAGGAGCAGAAGGAACAACAATGGAAGGAAAAGAAGCAACAAGAATGGAAGGAACAACGGAAACAAAGGAATCAGACCGAGTTTCTTCAATAAAATGAGTCCTTTGGCCGCTCCCAGAAGACCTTTAAGGCCTTTCAATCCCTTGAGCCCTAAAAGTCCAATCAATTCCTTGTCAAATGCTTCATCTTCGTCCATTCCATAGCCACCAGCTCCCCAACCGCCCCCGGCGCCGTATGCCTATAATTTAATTATTATTTCAAATCAGGAGTTAATTAAACAAAGATGTCTTAGGTCTTAGTTAATTTACACACTTGTACTTCATGTCAACGAGATGTTTACGTTACAACGTTACTAACAAATTGGCAATTAGTGTGTACCTGTGGATAGATTTGGTATTTGTACACTGCTGAACCAGCTCCTCCAGCTCCACCATATCCACCTCCAGCCGGAACACCGTATTCGATGGCTGCTCCTCCACCTCCACCACCTCCGTAACCACCACCGGAACCACCGAATCCACCCCCGCCACCACCTCCGTATCCTCCTCCTCCTCCGACGTCACCACGAGGTTCGAATGCGTTCACACTGGAGTTCATCCCCATCCCCATGTTCATGTTCATGTTCCCTAAGGAATTCATATACGATTTGGACATGGTGGCTGCTAGTGTAATACCCGGGAGGGCTACGAGAGTCACTGGCAAAATCCAATTGCTCAAGGACATGGCACTTCGTCTGCCCATCTGCGAACACAAAATTAAAACTTTATTAACTTCTTCCTTCCAATAATTGTTGTACAACGCACTCAAACCAAACACAGGTGAGAAACACTTTCAACGGGGTAACTTGAGAATCACGTCCATGAAATGTAAAATAAAACGAAATGGTAAGCACCTTGACAGATAGTTGAAATGTTGACCGGCAAGTGAGAAGAGGACGAACTGTAAGGTGACAATGGTCCCATCGCTGGTCTTATAGTACCCGTGAAATGGTGAGTCACCCAGAAACCCACCAAAAAATCTACTTTGTCCCTTATTTCACTTTTCTTATCTGTGGGAATGAATGAGCAATGCTATTTTTAGCATGAGTCCCTGATCTTCGCACCGCATCCTCTTCAGGATGGGACAACTGATTCTCAAGCATATGCGGATACATGTACGACGACGAAGACTAATGAGCAATGCTATTTTTAGCATGAGTCCCTGATCTTCGCACCGCATCCTCTTCAGGATGGGACAACTGATTCTCAAGCATATGCGGATACATGTACGACGACGATGACGACGACGATGGGCTCATGATCAAAAATGGCTATTCCTTCCCTCACATTTCGCATGGGACAAGTGCTGGTGCATTGTCCACGTTCAAAACTGCACATTCACATCAATTGCATTTTTGAACAACCATCAAGCCTGCAAAAGCGGATGACGTTTACTTTACTTGTCTCACTTGTTGGCTTGTTGGTAAGGGTGAAATTCACCAGAAAATTGGTTGCAATTGCCAAAGGGCTGAAGAAATTGGACACTAACCCAGTACCTCCCTGACCAATACANTACCTCCCTGACCAATACAAATAGCATTGATCATTGTCCACGGGGTGAATCCATTGTCACTGTCGTCGTAATTATTCCGCACTAGATAGAAAAAGATGTACTGTACACTAGTATTCTTTTTTTTTCGTCAGAAATAGAAAGCATGACGAAGAATTGACACGGACGAAGAATTGAAAGATGGAAAGAGAGAGAGACGCAATTTGGACAAAGTCCGCTTTTTTTTCAGACGCGTTTCCCACGGCAAGGAATGGGAACACACTCGCCCTTTTGGATTCACAACTCACGACGACAACAACAACACCAGAAACAACAATGAAACTGTTTCGACAGCTTTTCACATCCGAATTCAAATCAATGAAAAAGTTTCAAAAAGAAGAAGAAGAAGAAGGAAAATTGTGAATTGTCTCATTTGTGCTCTTGGCCCAGTCCAGTCAAAAAATCAATGTTTGCTTCAAAAGTAGAGATCTTTAGATTCGCAGATCGTAGAGATGATCCGATACCAAAAAATGTGTTTTTTTCACTCTGAAAGCCTCTTTTGTTTGGAACATTGTTATTGTACCACATTGTTGGACCAACAGGAAGTAAATTAGCTACCGTTTTACATCCTACGAATACCAAGTAGCAAATGGGACGTCTTCTACAACACGTCTTGTTCCATAACTTTTATGAACACTCAAAAATCTCAACCCAAATCTGTCAATGCATCATTTTTTTCCGTTCTTTATTGACAGTAAATAAGGCATCTCCTCAAACTACACAATAGGAACAGTTTTAAAGGAATGCATTCAATCATTACATTTTCGATTGAATGTTCTGTCCAAGTCTACCAACTACCAAACCACATTGTGATTCACTAAGTGCATTGTGGACCAATTGACAAAAGACCTCATTTCGAGCGGTTTCGAGTTCCTTGGCTTTCAAACGGTCGTCCAATGTCAAGACGCTAGCGAACGTTCCAAAGCGTTGCAAACTTGCGATTGTTCAACTGAAAACGTAACATTTATTTTGGACGGGGAAATGAAGAATTGAAAACTCAATTAAAGAAGTTATAAATTAAATAACTATACACGTAAAAATGTGGCAGAACGCAGAAAACGAAAAGTCAAAACCAGAAAACAGGCTTTGCGTTGGTATGTCATTTGACTTGGTTGAACATTGGAAGCTGGAGCCGCTGAGGGAACTGATTTATGAAGACTCAAAACGTAATCTTTGATGAAGACTGAAGTACTGAACTTAAAATTTGAAAATTACTATAATTTAAAATGGGATTGAACTATGATTCACATTCTACCTACTGACCAAATTGGGTGATTACGTCACAGTAATAATAATAATTACGTTTTTATAGTATGGACTAGATCCAAAAAAGGAATGTTATTGAGATGATCATTAATTCTCTCATCTTCATTAAAAATTGTAATTCTAACCTCGATTCCTACTTTTATTCGGCAAAATTAATGTATAGTCACGGGCTCGGCTCCCAGTAGGATAAAGCATAATGTGCCAAAATGAAAGAACCAATTGACCAATGAAAACCTGCAGTGAAGAACAACACATAACGCACTCATTACCTTTTTCGAAATGAGTCTTTTCGGTCGGATCTTCATAATCCTGTAATTAGACGGTGTCATTAAATTAATCACGTCACAAAGCTAGGGAAGCATGGAAAGGAAAACGCATTAAAAACTTTGATTTGGAGCATAAGGCAGAAGAGGAAGGTGTGAACAGTGGGAAGTGCTCGTTTCATCAGCTCAATTGCTCTTTTCGCACACACAAACATAAGAAAGACGGAAATGGAATTTTTGCAAGCACTCCATATGACGCATATTTATAACCCGGTGTTATTACTTGACTATTGTTACAGAAAATTGCAATTACGTCCGTATCATAAACACGCACACGCATGAAAGAAACCGTTCTTCCTCGTCGTCGCTCTTTCGTCGACACCGACCGTCGACATTGGATGTACCACGAGGGAGAGCACGAGCCTACGATTTATCAAGGCAATTTTTTCCCAAGTGCAAAAATAATGAAACCCATTTTTTTTGAGGTAATATTATATTATGTAGGACAAGAATTGCAAAAATTGCAAACAGAACCATTCCATTTTTGACACTCACAATAACAAAAGAAACATTTTAATGGGTTTTTCACTATGTGGTAATCGTGTTTGTCCTTAAATGGGTTACTATTTTATTCTACACAAAATCATTGTCATTGTCGCAAATTTTTTTTAAAAATTGCACGACCAAAATGAATTCTTTCTGTTGACTTTTTCGCCTCTTGTGTGCAAGCACAAAGCATAGGCAAAGTCAATTTTACCCCGTGACATGATGGGTGACTTTAATTTCTAAATGACCAACAAATTGACATGCTCCTGTTCGTGGAATCATTTCATCTTCTCCTTTGTCCTCAGCAAATTGTCTCCTAGATCCGAATAAACTAGTATGCCGAAGCTGCGAGCTACCACGACCAAGAAATTGCGAATATAAACATTAAATTATACAAAAAAATGTCTCATGAAACGATGAAACATGGCTCTGGGCGAATCTAGACAAGGCCATGCTTTTCAATGCTTCTTCATCCTTTCGCCTTCTCGGGTAGAATTTAACAAAATCGTCCTTTCCAATTTTCCAATAGTTCACAATATTGAACAAAATCTAATTATTTACAGTAATAAAATAATTACTTTGAATTCAAAAACTGCTTTCAGATTCGTTTCATCGTCTCATCGTATGGTATTTCGCATTTCGCATTATATGCAGTTTGCATTTTGAATTTTGACTTACACATATGCACTCTCACAGTCAAAAAGTGACAATGTGACAAAGAAACATGGAGGATTGTCATGCTTTTGTGGGTGTCTGTGATGACAAGTTTATTACACTGTCCCCCTGTGGCTATTCAACAGAAAGAGTGTAATTATCCGGAGTGAACTTGCAATTTGAGAGTCGACAACCAAGTGTCTTTTGTCCTGCTTGACTCATGTGACCAACTTTGCAAACTCTCATGGGTGGCACGTAGCAAGTGGCAAAATTGCAAAAAATGACTCTATACATCTCATCTCACTTTGACATAATTAAAATTAGGTTCTCTGTAAGAAGAACCTAAAAATATTTGGATTTAGGTTAGATAACCTTCTCATCTCACCACCCGTTTTTGAAATCTTTAACGAAATTGGAAACACTAGCAGATCACACAGGAGTATGAACACGAGTTTTAACCTTTATTTACTTAGTACGAATGAAATAAGTTACATGTAGTTTAAAAAAATTAAAACAACGTTTGACTTATGATTAATTAAATTATGGTGATGTTGATGTCGATGAGGCAGTCGACGTTGAATGTTTCGACATGAAAATCTTCGACCGAGCTTTTCCACATATGTCAGAAATGGCCAAACAGTTTTTAGAAGCCAGATCTCTGATTTTGACTCGGAGTTCCGGAGGAAGGGCGCTCCCCACAATGCAGAACGTTCCACTGATTTTCGCATGATAGCACCTTACAAATTCAAAAAGAGTACAGGTTCAAGTGCTATTTTTGCATCTTGACTCATCATCTTGAGGATTGAAAAGTCGAAAATCTGTGTCATGTGAAGACAAAACGAGTAAATTGAATCTCTGTGTATGGCAATAGTTTTAATCAGGATCATCATAAGAAGGATCGACTTAAAAAAAAATCTGCATGTGTCATGTGGACTTTTGATCGTCTCATCATAGCGTTAGGCGAATGTGAGAAGATGATGAGGAATCGTTTAGGGATGCTTTTGACTCAACTCAACTGTTTGGCTCATGTCAACAACACAAAAGGAATCGAAAGGAATTTACTACCTGTGGAAAGACGAGCGATTAGTGACCATGATCGTTTGACTAAGCCAAGAGTATCCTCCTGCACAAGGGAAGACGAAGTTGGAGATCTTTTGAATAGGAGCTGACAAGAGAAATGACTCCATGAGGAAGATCTGCTCAAGCTTGCTTGCAATTTGATTGAGTTCCGCATCCTTTTGTAAACCCTGAAAAGCAACAGTCAGGAGTGTATACAGTTGGATAGCGAGTATTAAAGTAGCAATACGGCAGTGAAAGGTAAAATGGGTCAGAGGGAAACAATAGCGACAACAATAAAGTGAAACAATGTGGAATGTGTTTTTGCGAGTGCGACACAGTCAATGTCGACAGGAGCAGCATCAGCAAAACGTGAGCAGGTGGTTGGGCAAAAAGAACCACAAACTCACTTGAATGTCACTGACGGTGAAACCAATGAGTAGGTTGAACAAGATGATCGTCGCA